>CM064326.1:300969909-300972409 GCA_032595735.1 Pelochelys cantorii | reverse complement strand
TCTGACCTACTGGATAAAGCATTATCAATCTACCTGACTAATACCTAATAAAGTTATAAAAATTACATCTGTTTATTTCAGTAAGCCTCCATAGCACATTGAGAGAATGCTCAAGGTAAATATCAGACAAATGTTTAACTATCTTTTTTTTTTTCTCTTTTGATTGTTGTTTCTACTGTTCAGTTGTCTGTTATTTGCTGTTAATAACTTTTGATCTGTGGGATCAGGGGATAAATAGTGTACATGGCTTTCTTTAAAAAAAAAAAGAAAGCACAAATATGTTGCTTTTAGATATTGACACAGAACCCATTGCAAAAATAAATGTGAAATATTCACACTGATAAAAATTCTCCTTCCTATTCCAAAATGAAAAGGAGCTATGTATACAATAAAAAGCAATATTTATTATGCCAGGCCATTAGGGAAAGGAAGCAAGACATAAAGAACTGAAATCTACATGAAAACCTTTCTGCCATTTAACGTATTAATGCAGTGTCCATTATGAGAAAGCAGCAGTTTCAGTGCAGTCAGAAGGTGGCTCTAGTGCTTTAATTTTGCTACTTTGTCTAGCGCAAGAGCCAATGGATATGTATTACTTTGGTGCTACTATTAATTTTTTTTTCTTTTTGACTCAACTGATGTAGCACTTGGCACACTACATTCAAATGTATATATCTAATACACACATACATAAACATATGTATGTGCATCTACACAGAGATATGTATTGTTTATACAGGTTGACTAGATTTAAAATATAGGGCCCACCCACATTTCAACTAAGAACCAAAAATATTTGGCATACACACAGCAAAGGTGCACATTTCTGTGATCCCTGCAAGCATGGTGCTCTAAAGACAACATTTCCCTAGTGTACTTTGCTAGCAAATCAACCTTAGCTGTCTCTGCTATGTCATCCTGGAAATATTGGTTAGTGTGGGATGACACGTGGGCTGAAAGTCACTTCACCCATATAAAGCCTATTTAATCAGGTTTTGTGAAGATGAAGTGAGTATAGAATGTGGTGGGGGGAGAGATCCATTTTCTGGCTAGACTGTAAAGCTGCAAGATACTCACTTGAATAGCTGCTACTGCAGTGTATGGGCTTATTTAGCAGTTGTACAGCTTTTACTCTATTTGCTTCAGAAGTTAGGGGCATTGGATGTAATAATTATATGGATCTCATGATCTATCCCTTTGTCTATCCCTATCATTCCTCATATTTCCCCTCTGTGCTGGCCTATACCTTATTTCTGATATATAGATGCTCACTGCAGAACCCAGGGTATTCAGAAGTTCCTTTTCATGGCTGGTCACCTGCCAAATCCCACATGAATCAAAGTGAAGTGTGACTGGTGCACAGAACTTTGCATGGTCTTGTGCTCTACACTTAATTGCAAAAAGTTATGGCAGTCATTTTATTTTATTTTATTTTATTTTAATTTTGTAACACTCACAGTGTGATAGGTGCTGTTTACACATCTAGAAACACTTGGCTTGTGCCCTGAAGAGTTTATAATCTATGAGAAATAATCAAAGTTCCTTACCCTGAAAACACTTACTCTAACTATTAATTTCAATGGGACCACTCATGAGAGTCATTACCCACATTGGTAAGTGTTTTCACTGGGTCAACACATATATTATTCTTATACTCAAAGTATATTTTATATATATGTTGTCTTTTTATATTTATTTTAGTATGTAAATACATATCAGCTATACATACCCAACTGTCTCTCAACCTATCCTATATACATTGACCCATTTTTTTAAGATGTCACAGAAGAAGTAGGCCCTAGAGAGGCATTTAAATGAGGTATCATAAGTCAGGTAGCCAATATATCCTGCCTTCTTTAGTAGTTTCAACATCCGAGGGCACCAGAATGTTTCTTAACTACTCATTCCATTTGTATAAAAGAGCAAAGGTTCTTTTTTGCCCTACTTGCTCTGGCAAAAACTTCCCTTCATTTCATAATGGGAATTCTGCCTGAGTAAAGAGTTAGCAATATGGTCTTAGACTACTCCTTCCAATCAAGCATGATTAACATCTGTTGATCTAAATAAGTCAAATTTCAATTTAGTCAAGCAAGGATAAAATGGCTTTTAAAATGCTTCATTATAATAGGTCTGATTTGTAAAATTTATTGCCTAACCAGTGACTTTTAGAGGTCACTCACTTGCTAGTTGAGTACATAAAAAAATTATATGGAATTTTGTGATTAGCAGTGAATGTTCTTAGAAAGAATATGGAATTCATTAGATGTAGTGTGAATCTATTTTAATGTTGTACAGTAGTTTAATTTACTGTATATAAAAGTAATCCATTTCAAGAAACATTATTTAAAATGTTTATTTGTATTGTGTCATGAGATAATTTAATTGTCCTTGACCTATTAAATCAATACTGTCTAAATGCCATAACTTGGGGTTCTAATTCTCTTTCCCCCCCTGCTTCTCTTTCCTTCCCTATCTCCTTAATGTTATTCCTGTGTTTGGT
>CM064326.1:300929909-300964909 GCA_032595735.1 Pelochelys cantorii | reverse complement strand
AGTTAATGGCAGAGGAATCATAAAATCTTAGAAGATTAGGATTTGAAAGAGACTTCAGGAGGTCATCTAGCCCAACCCTCTGCTCAAAGCAGGACAAGCCCCAACTAAATCATCCTAGCCAGGGCTTTGTCAAGCTGGGCCCTAAAAACATCTAAGGACGCAGATTCTACCATCTCCTTAAGTAACCCATTCCAGTGCTCCACCACCATCCTAGTGAAATAGTTGGTCTTAATATCCAACCTAGACCTCTCCCATTACAAGTTTAGACCATTGCTCCTTATCCTGTCATCTGCTACCATCGCCTAGTTCTATCTTCTTTGGAATCCCCCTTCAGATAGTTGAAGACTGCTATCAAATCTCCCTTCATTCTTCTCTTGTGCAGGCAAATAAGCTCAGTTTCCTCAGCCTCTCCTCATAAGTCTTGTGCATGAACTGGGTGACTGGAAGGGGAATGGACATGCCAGAGGACAGGGAAAGATACATCATCTCCTCTTGTACACTCAGCAAAATGTACAAGATAAAGTAGCTTGGAAGGATCCAGTTTTATGTGGGCCCTTCAAATAGCCATGGTTGAGAGAGTCTGAGCTGAATAAATGGGACAAGGTCATAGGGCCTCCATGCAAATGGCATATAGACTACTGTGACACAGGTAAAAGCTCTGTCATTGTGCAGTGCGGATACCCACTCAAGCCATAGTCCTGAGTCAGCAGGCAGTGCAGCATGAATGCGTTAGTACGTCTTTGAGACCTGTGACCAAGAATTGTAAGTCCAGGTTTACTATGCAGTGTGGACGCTCACACATGGGATTGTAAACACTGAATGCCCAGACATGGATAAACAGTGCAGTGTAGACATGCTTAAAGAGACCCCATCAACCTAAATTTACAACTGTAAAATAACTTATATTTAGAAGCCCTGTCCCTTGTGCAGTCTGTCTGTTTTTAATTTTGCTCTGAGCAGTGTGATTTTTGGCAGCTAACCATCTCAGGCTGGTGTTGTTTTGAAGTCACTTGTAAACAACAATCTGTGCAAATACACCTGGAACATAGCCCTGGCTCCTCTCACCTGCCCCAGAAAAAACTAGAACAGCTGGCTGCTGAGGCAGCCTGGAGGATGAGGTGATATCCTGGCTTGAAACATTTCTCACTGAGGTTGGGGGAAGAGTAACTGGTTTGGGAGCTCCCCCCACCACAAAGAAAAGGAAAAAGATAATCCTGGTATGCTTTTGTGACCTTCCAAAACCATATATGTGGCATGGGGATTGTTATTAAAGTGAAGGAGGGGCAAAAATACCAAGGAAGGAGGAAATTAAGCCAGCCACTCAAAATATCATACCGTGAGGGAGTAAGAAATGCTTCTTAGGGGAAGGTAGAAACCATCAGTCTATTGAGAAGCCTTAAACATGCTATGGTGGGTGGCAAAATGCTATTGCAGACCCACCTCCATAAAGAGTTGCTATGGGGGGGTCCAACAGGTAGTACTTTAAGTCCACTTCATTTCCCAAAATGTTACTGTGGGGTAGTAAGACACCCCAAAATAATGTTGCTGACCCCTTCCCTTTGGTGTTGTAGAGAGTGTGTGTGGGGGGGGGAGGAGGGAGCTGTTATTGCAGGAAGATACAAATGCTGTTCTTGACTGCTTTAAACAGTTATATAATTCAGTAACTACCTATTGCATTTTAATCACACATTTGCATCACACAGATTGCAGTTAATCTCCTCAGACCATTTTCCTACAGAGGGAGTGGGAAATGGTATCACCAACTTCCAGATCTCTCTTGTGTCACCAAAACCAATACAGTGGCATTCAATTCATTCTTTATCAAGACCAAAACTCCCACCTCTATGGTTATACCTGGTTCATTCTAATTCTTGGGCTACAGCAACATACTACAGAAACCAATATAATTTTCTGGTTTATGTTACTCTCATTCTGGCTTTACCTATTGATGAGGAAAGGATTTTTTTTTTGTCACAGGTGTAATTTTGTAACACCAACAAAGCCCAAATATACATTTCAACAGAGAATGCAAGGATTAAAGAAACTGTATCTATAACATTTCAGCAGAAGAACAATATTTTGTTGCCCTTGGTTTTGTGACTGAACTACAACAAATCTGTTCTTTACTTAGAAAAACATCATTTCATCTTTTCCAAGTTAAGGATGTAGAAACATGAAATATTTCATGCACTCGGCCCCAGATCTTTATTTTTCAGTCTCAAAACAGAGATGACTTCTAAGATTTATGGGTTTTGTTTTCTTTTAAGTATAAATGAATGTTGTGCTCATAGCGAAAAGACTACAGAAATTTCTAAAAGATGATATAATGGCAGATAATATGCAAGTTGCCCATGCTGCAATGTCAGCCGGACTCCGTGTAGAGTTGCCAGTTGTATGGTTTCCAACCAGACCAACCATTCAAAAAGGGAATGTAGTGACTCTGGTCAGCACCACTGATTAGGCCATGAAAAGTCCAGTCCGTGGTACAGCAGCGCTAAGGCAGGATCTCTACCTGGCTCCGTACAGTTCTCTGGAAGCAGTGACATGCCCCTCAGCTCCAAGGATGAGGCACATCCAGGGGAGCTCTATGCATTCATTCTGTTCCCAGTGCTGATTCTGCAGCTCCCATTTGCCAGGAATCACATCCAGTAGAAACTGTGGGGGTGGTGCTTGCAGGTGGAGGCAGTGTGCATCCTCCACTGAACTGCCTGGCTGCACCTCCGTTTCAGAGCTGAAGGACATGTCGCCACTTCCAGGGAGACACCTGAGGTAAGGGCTGCCCAGAGCCCACACCCTACAGTCCCTCCCATACCCCAAACCTCTGTCCCAGCCCTAAGCTCCCAGCTACACCCAAACCCTCTCCCTGAACCTGTACTCTAAACCCCCACCTGCACTCCAACCACCTGCCTCAGCTCAGAACCCCTTCCTGCACTCTGAGCCCCTTGGCCCCAGCCCCCCACCTGCACTCCAAACCCCTCATTCCTGGCTGCTCCCTCAGCCAGAACCCTCACCCCCTCCAAATCCCTTTGCCCTACTCATAGCTCCCTCCCACACTCCAAACCCCTCATTTCTGGCTCCACCCTGGAGCCCACACCCCCAGACTGCACACTTATGAAATGAAAAATGAATGAGAGGGGGGAGAATGAGCAACTGAGGGAGAGAAAATGGAGTGAATGAGAGGCAGAGCCTCAGGGTAGGGGCAGGGCAGGGGAGGAGCTTTGGGGAAGTCCAGAGACAAAGTTGTTCAGCTTTGTGTGATTAGAAACCTTACCTACTTGCCATCTTGCAAGTCTTTGTAATTCCTGCCCTGACACTCTTTTGAGTACAAAAGGACAATCCTTCTAATTCAAGTGGTAGTTTAAAGATTTTAGAAAATCTCACCTTATGATTATAATAAAACCTTGGACTCTGTTTCTTTTTATGTGACCCATATCAGATTTAAAACTGGAATCCAGATTCAGTGAGCCTAGAACACCTGTGCTAGCCTGAACTCACGAAACAGGGATTAAATCAACAGAGGATAAGTGATATTGTTCTACCACTTTACCTTTGGGTTTTCCACTGTTGGGAGCAGCTTTGGGTTATGGCAGGAACTCCGAAGAACCCATCAGATAAGGTGAACTAAATCAGTTCAGCTGCAAGCTTTCTTGGGCACACTCCTGCTCTGGTCAAAGCTGCAAACTTTTTGGGTGCTAACCTTCTAGAGCCCCTTTGGTAGCGGGGAGGTTATGGCCAATTCCACCACCACAATCTCCTCCCCTGGAGGACTTTCCACCTTAGCAAACCCCCTATCTATCTTTCTGTCCATCTGTCTTAGGGGTTTACATCACTGGGATTTTCTGATCTTTTCTTCTCCTTTCTTAAAGAAGGCTGTGCTTTGGAACTTTTTATCGTAAATCCCCATTTTTGCCAGTTATGATGAAAATACTTTGTAGAAAGATAAGGACCTTGCTGTCTGCCCTGACAGTGGTCAGACTCTAAATTTGCCTGAATTGCTTTGGAAGTTCATTCCACAGACAAATAATTCAGCCCCCAATCCTCCAGTCACTTTGTCCCAAGCTTTGTGATCTCCAATGCCCCTGTCAAGACCTTAGTGAGTGTTCCCCTCAGCTCAGACTGCTGTGAGTGGAATCCAAGCATCTGTGTCCCTGATTCCTCTGAATGTTTAAAGCTTCCCTAGGCCTCAGTAGGATGTAATTGTTTCCTCACTCGGCCTCTCTGGCACATTTCCTGAGCACTGACTCTTAGTCTGCTGCCCCAGCTCCTCTCCTTTAGATCTCCACGACCAGCACTGACCTCCAAGAAACCACAGTTTCTTAAATATACCCAGTCCTAGAACTCTACCCCAGAGACATGAAGCTTTTGGCTTACAATTTAACTCTGACAGGGGCAGCAGCAGTTATGAATCAGTTAACAGACACTCACATACTCTGCACAGAGTCTGACACATTTATGCTCTTTTGCTGAATCATGTAAAGCACGGGTCATATAAAACACTAAACACTGCTCACTACAGCAGGGCCTTCTTTAGTTTGGGGTCAGAGTCCTTTGGGCTCATCCAGACTTCTTCTGCTTCAGTACATGGCTGGCTGCTTCTCCTTTATGGACTGCAGGAACTTAGCCTCTGAGCATAACAGTTTCTACTCTTTAAAACCTCCAGCTCCAATGTGCTAAGTGGCACCTGTGCCAGCTTTCCAACACGCACACCAATTTTGTTACCAAGGCAAGGTCTCCCCTGCCAAACCAGTTCTTCTGGGAAGGTGCCAATCTTCCATCTAGAGTCAATAGATTTCCAGTGAATGGGTGCTTAAAGTCAGCTATCCTCTGTTGTCAGTACTGTATTTCTGTGTGTTGGGACTTCAGCCCAACATGGAGGCAAATGGAGAAGGCAAAATTCTGCATTCAAAATAGAATTCCCAGCATGATAGTTGGATTTCATAATCTCATGCAGAGATTGTATACACAGATTTCCAAACTGTCATATTCCCGAGGGAGCTCAGAATTTCAGGGTGGTCCTAGATGCAGACATGCTTATGGACATAGCTAGGTCTGACCTACTAATGCCGTTGTAAGTTCCTTGTTTAGTTCAAAGCCTTGTTTCTGCTCATCAGTGTACATGAACTGGGAGCCAGTGACAGGACTCACAGGAGCACAGAGCGATATGTTTCATTTAGGAGTAGAGTGGCCACATTCTGCTCAAAATGGAGCCTCTCTTTGGCATCCAAATACAGTTCCAGAAAGAGTGAATTAAAGCAGCAGTCTGGAGGTGATCACTACACAGATCACTTTGACCAGGCCCTCTTTCCTAGCAAGATAAAGCTGATAGAAGCCTTTTTTATGTCACTGATACTATGTTGCGCCTGTGTTTACTCTTCCTAGGTCTTTAGAAAATAAAAGGCTCCCAGAACATGATGCTACCTACCTTTCCACTTTATATGTATCACAAATGTATATTTTTAATTCTGTTATATTTCTGCTATGGTTGGAAAAGACAATAATGTGTTTGGTTTGGTTTTTAAATCTAGAAGATGCATACTGTAAAAAAGTTACAAAATACAGTAGTATAGGGAGTGCAGCTGCCACATAGCAAGTTGATCCCTCTAAATCCCCTTGGCCTGAACAAAATTTCAGTTTGGACTATATTATGAGATTTCTCTGAGTAAAGCCCACCCTCAAATCCCACTTGAAATATTATGTTTACATGTGTCAAACACTCATTAGACAATAAACAAAAACATGTGCACAGATTCTAAGAAACTGAAGACATATGGTCTGCAGAATATGAAGAAATGTGATTATTCAATCCCTCAGTGATGTCTGCTCAGAATGACACCTCCAGCTGCAGCTTCTGGCTACATTAGCTATTTGGCCATCAAAATCACAATGGAATAGCTCCTTTTATGTACCAAAACTGTGTTTCTCCTGCAACAATATTTTTTTAAAGTATAAGGTTTTTTTCTTGTTGTATAAGAGACTCACAGTATTGCTGGATTTCACAGTTAGAATGATTAATTATTTTCCCATTGCACACTAGGAAAATATTTACACATGCTATTGTTCTATCCCTTTATTTTAGTATGGATAGAGAGATATAGCCATTATAGTGGCCCTTGTTCCCAAATGCTGTATAAGGCTTTTGTGGGACTAATGCTATGGCAAGGGTACGTCAGTATGAGATACATACCTGCTCTACTGCACAGGATGCAGAATGTAGGTATGTAGTCTAGAGATGCATGCATGTATCTGGCACAAGAAGCTCATGGCCTTCAAAGCTGAAGCACAGGATTTTCAGTCCAGAATTGCAGAACTGAAGGAGCAGAAAGAAAGGTTGAATTATATATAGAGCCAGTATAAAAGGACTTGAAAGAGCAGACTCTCCTCAGAATTGGTGGCCCTAATCCTCCAGTTGAGGAAGCTATTTTTGTGTTCTGGAAGGGGCCAAAGTGTAACAGAGGGACAAACTCCCTTAGTTGGGATCAGGATTTGAAATGAGGTGGAAGAGGTCAAACATCAAGGAGGTCACTCCAGGAGATGGGGTTACAATTAGGACAGGCTGCTGCGACCTTTAGAGATATCGATAATGGGGTATGTGATGACTATGACAGTTGTTCAGTCACTTGAATAGCAGGTTTGAAGGTGGCAGATCTTGTGAGACATCTAAAAAATCTGTTAGTGAGTGCCTGCCATTGCAACATATATTGGTACCAATGATGTAGAGAGGTGTAGGGAAAAGATAAATGTATGTTAAAACAGCTTAGATTCAGGGCCTCTAGGGTAGCTTTTTCTGAAATGGGAGGAATTTCAGGGTGTCAGTGTGTATATTGATATGATACATTGATTAGGCACGGGGGAATGTTTGGAGAAAGGCTGAGTGTTCTGAAGGGACAGCATGTAACATATCCAAGGTGGAATCAGACTGCTGGCACCAAAAATTAACAAGGTTTTGAGAGGAGCCAAGGGAAAGCTGACAAGGTCTGAGGAGCATGCAAGTCAGACGAACACGTGCTAGGGACGGCAGTAATATTAAAGCAATGCTATCTCCAGTAAAAGCTAGGGCATAAATTACAAGTGAAATGGAAGACTGGATTGAGGTCACTGAGTTAAATTCTAGAAAAGTAACTGAGTGTCAAACAAAGAAGTTAAATAAAAGCAGGAACATAGTAAATAAATAAATAAATGTGTATTATTATTATTAATAATAATAATAATTAATAACAAACCCCTGTAAGTTCCAATATACCGGTGTGAGAAACTACAAAGAAAAAAATTAAAAAGGTGAAGTACAGTTCTAGTGAAGGAAGAAGACCTTTGCTGAATTATGTTTCAACATTACTGAAACATGGTGCAATGACAAAAATCAATGGGATATTGTAGTAATTGCTTATTAGATGTGACATAGGAAAGGACACCCTATAGTTAAGGTATCTTGACACTTTCCACTATAGGACCTTATTTTCAATTGAGTATAACTTTGCCAAACTTAACAATTTAGGCTGAAATTTTCCATGCCAGATGCCTGCCTCTGGCTGTATTTGTTTTAAACATTTTATCTAAAAGGGTTCAGGTATTTCTAAGAATGAGGCTAGGGAAAAATAACATTTTAAAATTAAACTATTAAAACTTCTTTCAACTGTTTTGTTGAGAAGTGTAGTGCATCTATGCTTTGGAGCAGAGGCTTACAATTTGGCTGGGCAGCTATCCAGGTGTAAGGGCTGTGACTTTTGATGTTTCCAGGAAAACCATCTAAATTTGGCCAAGTTATGAGCAGTTCACACATGCTAATAGAAACTCATTAGAGTTTGGCAGCTAATTTCCCCAAAAGTATCCATTTGTACTGTGCATTCTCCATCTTTTCACAGAACCTATCTGTGACTGGGCTGCATGTGTGCTGTACCTAAAGAGGATCTGACCAGCTCCATCTCTGTGCTGCAGAATTTGAGCAGAATTTTTCCTACAAATATTCCTTGCAGCAGCTGGGGGCCACTGTGGTGCTAGGAATGACAACTGAGAGGAGGTGCAACTATGTCTGTAACAATACCAAGACACCAAAAATTCCCTCAAGAGAAGGGAGAGATAAATAAATGTCTGTGACAACACAGTTCCTATTTCTCCGCTCCCTATTCCTCAGACCCCAGTCAGGAAACCGCACACCCACACCTCATCTGCCCAGAGCCCAGTCATGGGGTGTCCCCCGAGACCTCTGCATCCCTAACACTTCAGTGTCCAGCCACAAGATGCCCCCTAGCCTAAACATTTACACACTCTAGCACCCAGAGCCCAGACGACGGGTGGCCCCAGCGCAGAGACCCACACCCCCACTTCCCTCAGAGCCCAACAGTGGACCCCTCCCAGCCCAGACACTTGTTGTTCTGACATTCCCAAAGTCCCAGGATCCAGAGGGAGAAACAGTCTGATGCTGGAGCCTGAGTTAAGACTCAGCACACTGCTTCTTTCCTTCAGGTCATACCAAGAACTGCAGCTGCCCAGAATCCTTCAATTCCATCCCTCTCCCCCTGGCAGTGTCTTCTATTTATGAGCTGGGCTCTTCTGAGTCCAGCATCCCCATATGTTGTCCAGCAGTTCTGCAGCCCGTTTCTGTCAGGAGAAAATGAAGATTTTGTACAGAACATTAATTTCTGCACAAACATAGCACAGTGGTGCAGAATTCCCCAAGGAGTAGTATTATGGAGGCACAGTAACAATTCTGATGGTCCTAGATCAATGCATCAGCCTACAACATGTATTTCTTGTTTATAAGTTTGACACCTTGAATAGAGGTTTAAACAAAGACCTGACCTGGATGGGCTGCTACTTTCCACATCCTAATGACATAAAATGCTGAGCACCTGGTACTTAGAATACTTATGGCCCACTCTATTAGCTTAATTTAGCATGGACACTCTAATTGACAACCTTTTTTTTCTACATTTTTTCCCTTCTTTCCCTTCCTATCCCCTCTCTTTCTCTGCCATTTAGTTGCAACCTAGACCCCGTTACTCCATCGATCTGAAGAAGTGGGTTGTGCCCACGAAAGCTCATTATACTATCTACATTTTTTGTTAGTCTCTGAGGTACTGCAGGACTATTTGCTGTTTTTTAAGCTTTTTCAGTTCCATATTAACACAGCTACCCCACTGAAACTTCTTGTTTTGTGACGTGTATGATTGTATGACAGACAAGATTATATATATACTTTGAATAAACAGTAAGGTATAAAAACTTCAGTATAGTTCTGAAAATATTTATGTGATAATGCCTAAGGTCCATTTAAGACTTTTTAACAATTGTGATGGTTTGCTATGGGGCAGAGCTATGGTTATTTGGATAACAATAGGGGTACGTCTAGACTACATGGCTCCGTCGACGGAGCCACGTAGATGAGGCAGGACGACAAAGGGAAATGAAGCGGCGATTTAAATAATCGCCGCTTCATTTAAATCAAAATGGCTGCCGCACTGTGCCAATCAGCTGTTTGTCGGCACAGCGCGGCAGTCTAGATGGGGATCTGCCGACCCCAGAACCCTTTGTCGGCAGATCCTGTAAGCCTCAAAGATTACAGGATCTGCTGACAAAGGGTTCTGGGGTCAGCAGATCCCCGTCTAGGCTGCCGCACTGTGCAAACAAACAGCTGATCGGCACAGCGCGGTGGCCATTTTGATTTAAATGAAGCGGCGATTATTTAAATCGCTGCTTCATTTCCATTTGTCGTCCTGCCTCATCTACATGGCTCCGTTGATGGAGCTATGTAGTCTAGACACACCCTAGTTGAGGTATTTTTTTGTTTTTTGTTTAATGGTCTGTATGAATTAACTGAGAATTAGGGTTATAAATTCTATAGTATTTTATTTTTAAGGATATATTTGGTGCCTGAAACTGGACTTAGCAACCTTAACTGTCGCCTATTTAAGTTTTTTAATTTTGAAATAAAGATCTGTGCATGTTTATGCAAATTTGATTATAAGGACATAATATATCTATATCTTTATCTATATCTATCTCACAAGCATGCGAGTGTGTATGTGTACATACTTGCACATATGTTTTTATTCATATTTACACAGAAGATAAAAATATCCCATTTTCTAACCTGCTACCACTGGTAATAACCAAGACATTTAATTTGAATAGATTTAATCCAGGGTTTTCAAACAAAGTTGTAAAATAGAAAGACTGAAAAATATAGTATTATTTTTGTTAAATGTACTGTGGACCCTGCTCTAAGAGAGAAAATATATGATTTCCACAAACACCCTCTATAAAGAGTCTTGTTTGCTTTTTTTGGTTCAACAAAAGTCATGCATTTGAATTCTTAATTCTCAGTGCAAAGCCAGCATCCAGTCCTGTAAATCTTTTCTCACATAAATAGTGTTTACACTTACAGGATTCTCTTGTGTACAGTGTTCAGCATCTTCACCTCCTATCGTCTGTTGAATTTGAGGGTCCTTGCAAAATCAAGCCTTTAGCCCTTCCAGTAATTATATGTTCCTAGATGTTTTCATTGAAGGCTATGAACGTCTGTACACCAGTCAGCAGGGATCCATTAGGCTAAATCTTCCTCACTGCCCTATAAGCAGCAATTTGAGGGAGAAAACAGGAAATCCCTTCAACTGCAAACAGTTCTGAGGAAGTGGAAGTCCTTTATCCAAGTTGCAGGTCAGGACAATTTCCCCCAAACCCTTCAGCAGAAATCATTTGGCTCCCCAGTAGGCATACATGTAGGATAGTAATCAGTTCTCCTTCTTTTTCTAATCTGAGGTTGCACAACAGAGCTAGAGCAAACATAACGTCTGCTACCAGCAGTGGGAAATTCAGAAAAGAGTCAATAGTGCTTGCTGGAGAGGAGGGTGCTTCTTTACATAATCTTTCTAGACCTCTATTCCAACTACCACCTCATCTTGCATCCATAAAATGTGTAGTCCAACCTGTTCCATGGTATTAGCCTACCCCCAAAATCATGTCACTTTTCAGTAGAATAAGAGCTAAAAAACGGACCATGAAGTATGGTTTTATATTTGTATCTCATTACACAAGGATTTTATAAATCTTCCTTCTTTTATTATGGACAAAAATATGTTTAACAATAGCTTACCAAGTTATTTCTGAGGATTCCCCTATCTGACAGGACACACATTCTATGGGGTTCAGCTGAAAATGTGACTGAGTTGCTCTGAGAAAATGTATGGTTTTAAAACTATGGAGAACAGAGGAACAAATATTTTGTAGACACAGGTAAGACCTCTTCTATGATTTCATCCACATTTAATGCTTCTCCTTACGATTTCTGATTTTCATCTTGAAGGGCCCTATGTGCACAGTATGTCTTTTTAATATTCCCTTTTCCTTGGATGTGTTTTTATGGGTATTTGTTCCGTTGCTTATTTTAAAGTATGGGATGACTTATGGTTTATGTAATGTTTGTGTAACCGATCAATTAGTGAGCACTACAGATTTGCCCCCTGTGTCTATGCCCAGTGGATATGGGTCTGCTACATTCTGAGCTTAGCAGTCTAGTTCTTTAGCTCAAGCTATACAGACACATGGTTTCGTTCTGGGAGTCCCTAATGCAATCCTTAGAGTGAGCCAAGATGGAAACTTTCACATATGTTCTCTATAGAAAACCAAATGCTATCCTATATGAGACATTAGGCCCAATCCAGAGAGAGAGACAGAGAGAGAGTTCAAAGATCAAGACAATTGGCTTAGTTTACATGCTACTAATCAATGGGACTTTGGGAAGAAATTTTAGGCCCAATACAAATGTTCTTTAGTACCAGGACACCTGAGTATCTGGCTCATTATCACTGTTACTAGGTATGGGGATGTAGAGGAGACATGGACATTTTGTGTGTAACATGTTCATTTCTGCAGCTTCTACATTTTCTTGTGGAAATTTACTTCAGAAGTCACTTCCTCAGAAGTCAAGAGGAGTTGTATAGACAGAATATCTAGTAAATCCATGAGCACTTCATCTAAAGTTCTATTGACAATGCTAAAAATTAAATAAATACGGCTTGCATGTTCTTGATTTTAAAAAAGCATAATGAAGTCGAAGGAATAAGTGATAGATGTGCAGCTTTCTAACAGCTTGGGTTGGCTAGTTAATAATTCTGGAAGTAAGTCCTAGGCAGAGGTTGGGAAGAACAAATACACCAAAGAGCAGAGTGCAGACCTGCCAAGTTATGTGTTTTCTATGTGTATCCTTTTAGTGGTCCATGGAGAAATCACCTCTGACTGGCTTTTCTTTCTCATTCATCCAACTGCTGGGGAAAGAGAGCCAAACAGAGCAGCTATATGTGGAAACTCTGATTCCTCAATCCTGCCTCCCACCACCTAGTGAAGTTTTCATCTGTTTAGACCCAGAGCTGGCTGGGGAGAAGCTGAGCCCTTATAGCTCTTCAGCTCTCCATTGGCACTCATACCTTTAACCTCCCCCCAGATCCTCAATATGGCTCAACCCCTGTTCCCTTAATCCCATCAATATTGAGCCCCAAAGTCAGGAGCTAGTTCTCCTACCATAGGACTCTTCAGAACAGGTACCTGATGGTTCACCCTTCTCCTTCTGGCTTCAGCAAGCACCTGGCCTCCCCATCTCCAGTCTTCAAGGGACTGCCAAGAGGGGATATTGTCACACACACCCCATCCCAAGGAAAAAGCACCAGGATCATCAGGGGGATGGATTCAGCTCCTTTCTACTCAAGAGATGCAAGCTGCACAGACTGACTGAGACTTGCCTTACACCCTGCTGGCCAGGAAGAAGCTCTACCTCCTTAAGTGGGATGGGATTTTCCCATTACATCAGCAGCAAAATCCTTCTTTGTGGGCAGAGTAAACCCAGAGTAGCAGGTCTAGAACTGCCTGAGCTCAGTGCCTAAAGGGCTTCCGCTCAAGAGGTGGAGGAAAGGTTTCCCTTCCCCCAACTTCCCAGTGCTCTATGTGCTTGAGACAGGTCAGTGCTGAGCTGTCAGTATGTCAAAACTAAAGTGTTAAGAATTTAGAACATTGCATAAAACTTTAAGATCAAAGTATAGTCATTAGATCAGCTTCTGCACTGTTACACCAGAATCTGGTCCAATGGATTTTACTGGTGCTATACGGTGCATCACCCCACATGGATTCTCCACTGATTTGTCTCCACAAATATGTTAAAACATTGGGCTGAAGTTTGTAGCCTATAAAATGATTAAAGGTCAGAAATGCATCAATACTAGGCTTTAGCCTAAATTAGCCTAAGTATAGAGGTGTATGGGAAGTTGCTATCATGAGAAAGTTAGAGCTAAAATGGAGATAACAAGCTGGGGAAAATTAAAGTTATCAAGTTAGCCCTTGGTTATGCTGCCATTATATTTTGATTACAACTAATTTGAGCAAAGTTTATTTGAACATTTCTGAGAATTGTAAATGTTTTATTAATATTCTATCTATGTTGATAGCATGGGAAGGACATTGATGTGAATGAGATGTTAATTTAAATAATGGGCAATGTAAAGTGTCAATAAAGAGGTGATGAAAATATAATTATGGGAAGGGGCAGCTGGATGACAATTAGCATATGATGGGCAATAATAGGAGAAATGTTGCTAAATTGCAAGAGAACTCCAGTTAACATGGGAAAGATAGCATTAGATTTCAGGATCAAATGGCTATGTTTCACTCTGTTGTCGGTGAACTGGTCACTCATTGATACACTATTACAATACAGTATTGTGTAAATGGTAATTGCATGACTATTCGCTTAACTAATCATTTTCCTCTGAAATAAAGTTTGGTTTGATCATTCACAGTATCGCTTAGTGGACGTCTAAGAACTGAATTTTCTATAGAGACTTGAACCTGATGACTAGGCTGGGGTTTTTTTTTACACCCTTATCTTTAACAACTTAATAGTAATATTTCACCATAAAAGTTGTAATAGTTTACAATCCTCAGCAGGTGTAAATTCACACAGTCCAATTATTTCAATGGAGCTATGCCAATTTATACCAGTTGTGCTTCTGCTATAGCCCCACACATGCTCAAATAGTCAGCTTAAGGATCAGGCTCCAAGAAAAAAAATAAACTTTAAGAAGGAAATTCCTAGAAGACAAGGTAAAATGTTTGATGCTGATAACATCTTTAGAAAAGGATTTCTGTGAGCTAAGTTGATTGGACAGAGAAGCACTTAGAATCATGACAATAACATCAGTACATACAACATGGCACTCCAAAAATAAAATTGAAACAGATCACAAGTTTTGAAATTAATACTTTCATTCACTGTCTACTGGAAGAGATTATGTTGAATCACTCATCATTTTAATAGCCTTAATTCATCCCATCTAAGAACTGAATATTACATAAATAATTATCAAAGTTTTCTTGTACAGCTTATCTTATTTTAAACAACTTAAGAACCATTACAAAATATATACCCCAGACATATAAAAATGAGCAAAGTCCACAGACCATTTAGATTAATACTAATGAGATAATCCACCTGCCTATTTCACTGCACAACAGCTGCACATATTAAAAGGGTTCAATTAAACTTTATTCAGCATGTAGATAATTGATCCAATGTGGGGAATGATGTCATCAGTCGTTTAAATAAATTACCATTTAAGATAAAAATGCTCCAGTAGAAAAACTTGAAATATAAACCTCACATGTAAATCATCCTGCAAACTTTGTTTTATTGAACGAGGAAAAGAGGGACAATGAAATAAAATCACAGCAGATACAATATGCAAGTGCCATTTATTTCATTCCCTTCCAAAAGGGGCAATACATAATCTAAATTAGAAATTTATGTTGCTATCCTTACATACGGGAAGTTCAAGTATATCTTTAATACTTTACTGTCTTTGTTTTTATCTTTTTGACAGAATTTACAGCTTCCGTTTTCTAAAAAGGATTTGCCTACTTTGTCTCCATAGCAATATATGTCCATCTTATTCATTATTTACTCCATATAATACTGAAAGAGTGAAAGGGCACTTTTTAAGCAAATAGGATGTAAAGTTTCCCCCCCTGCCTCATGACTTTGCTGTTACATCTGAGGCCCGCTACTGATTTTAGTGGGAGCTTAGGGTATTCTAGAAATGCATGTTCAAGCCTCTGATCCAGAGCACTGAGAATGAAAGCACAGTCTCATGTTAAGTTTGTACCACTTGAGTTCTATTGGAGTGGCCAACAAGAAAAGTATTCAGTCCTCAACACCATTGCAATATAAATTCTGAAACTGCTTGTGTCAGTCATTAATATATCTTGTCCAGTTCACGTTAAGATGATACACACATACATGATGAGAAAGAGAAACCATAACAAATAATCTACAAACCAATGATAATCCATTCTATTGAGGTACAATCTAGTTCCCATCCCTGTGGTATTTCAGTAGCTACCCAACTTTTCATTGAAATTGCACTTTTTAACCAATGATTCTTACAGTGATTTACAAAGGTGTAGAGGTGTTCCAATAAAGGTTTTATAAATAGAGAAACCAAGACAAAGACAGATAATGATCAGAATATATGGACGTGCCCACTCAACAGAAGTGTCTTAATTTTGGGGTGGCCTATTTCTGATATCTCATACCTGCTCTTTTAGAGGGGTTATTCATCTACAGCTCCCACTGAAGTTCATTAAAGTTATAATTGCTCAGCAATTCTGAAAAATAGGCAATAGGTGACCCCAGCTGACCAACAAAAATATGAGTCCCCCCTCTTCAAATCAGTGGACATTTTAGGTGTATTTGTTTAACCAAGATTATACAATGAGCTAGGGAACAGAATAGCTTGGGAACAGAACTCTGTTGACCCAACTTCTGAACAAGTTTCCTAGAGCACAGCTACACTTAGCACAAGATCGATGCTCTGCAGGTCGATCTTTTAGCATTCGATTTATTGGATCTAGTATAGACCCGTAAATTGAACACTGACGGCAGCCCCCATTGATGACTGGTAATCCTCCTTTTGCAAGGAATAAGGGAAGCTGACGGGATTGTTTGCTCCCATCGGCCTTCTGCTGTGTGGACGCCACCATGATTCAGCTTAAGCTGACCTTCCTGGTCTGGTTTTAGAACAGGCCCTAGTCCAATCACTAGGCCATAGTGCTCCTTATTTGGTAAAATACCCTCAAGTGTGCATCAGTTTTACTTCTACTTACTGTGGGCCTAATTCTACACTGCTTTCTCATGGTAAAGTCAGGCATTTCCCCATTACATGTGGACTAGCAGGTTTATTGGATCAGTTTTGAAACAGTGCCTTAAATAGTTGGAAAAAGGACTAAATGCTGTGCTAAATTGCACCAGCATGACACCCATAATAAGATATATATGAATAATTTGTGGTAAAATTTGTCCCATATTCTTTAATTAACCTGCACTAAAATTAGTTGTCTCGCCTATGTTTTCAAATAGTGCTTGTTGCTGCGTATAACAAACTGTAATTAAAGCTACTTTTGAGACATTTCAGATAGACTGATAGAGAAGACAGATAGATATACACACATTAATATACACATACATAGTACAGTTCATTATTCTTGACTGTGAGGGCTTATGACTATTGACATTGTCAATTTTTATCTCATTATTCATCACTGCTTACTGTGAGTGCTAATAGTATATTTCCATGGAGTTTGTGTGTGCTGCAATGTAAATTCTGACATTGGTAGTGTCAGTCACTAATCTACCTCATTCAGTTCATGTCAAGATGATACATCACAATGCTCAACAACTGTCATCCTTGCTTTAAATAGATCTACATTTTTCTCAACTTTACAATTAAATATATATACATATCTTTTTGGTTCAGCATCAAGTTCCTATTTTATGATTTTACTAAGACATCCTATAAATATTCCAAAGCAATTACAGATTGGTAAAAATTGTTTCTTTAGAAAATTAAGCAGACTAAAATACCAGACACATTTGAATATTATTTTCACTACGCATAAGAAACCAACTTAGAGCTGCATGGTTGTGTGTCTGTGTGTGTGTGTGTAAATATAAGAGCCTGCTTTGTGCCACTAAACTTTCAGTGTAGAGTACTTGTCAATATTATGTCACCAGAGGATTTCCCTAGCGTTGCTCAGATCCTTGTGGGGGGTCGGGAGTGGTGGGGCAACAGGGAGCAGGAGTCAGGGAACAGGTTTGGGAGGTGTGTGGGGGAGGTTCAGAGCAAAGTATGGTGGGTGCAGAAGTCAGGACAGGATGTGGTGGGGGAGGATCAGGAGTCAGGCCAGAGTTGGGAAATGTGTCAGGGAGCTCAGGGCTGGAAGTGGGTAGTGCAGGAGTCAGGGCGTGTGGGGGGCTCAGGGCATGGGATTTTGAGACAGAGTCATCACCAGACTGGCCAGGCAGCAGCTCCCTGGAACTGCCCAAGGAAGTAGGGACCCAACCACCTGGCCCGCTGCTCCCGAAGCTGGAGCTGCCCAGCAGTACGGACCACACTGGCTGGACGGTGGTTCCCCAGGGCTGGTTGGGAAAGTGGGATCCACCCCGCCAGGGGCTGGCCCAGGTAATGGGGGCCATGGCAGCTGCTAGCAGACCCCTCCTTTCCACTTGATTAGAAACAATTCAATTCCAAGCACATCCCATTGTCCTGTCCTGGCATAACCAAACCCTGACCTTGCTTTAAGTTATGATAAGAGGAAGCTGCATATCAAATGTGGTGGTCCTAGCTCTTACCGTTTAGAAGGAATTCTTGAACAAACAGGCTCACAGACACACACAAATACATAGTAGATTTCAGTTCAAAAATACAAAACTGCAGCAAGTTAACTGTGATACTGCAATTGTTCATTTTAGTAGTATAAATAGAGGCTGAGTAAAGAGTTAGAGGAAAGAGGTGAACCATTCCTGTTTTACCCTGTCCCTTTACTCTGTTTATTTTTCTGCAACTCATTTACTGAACATTCTTTCACATTCATCCCTAGCAGGGCCCATCCTTTCTTTGTGTTTGGTCCTCAACTCCAAGTGTCCTACCGTATTTCTGCTCTTCTTTTTCTGATTTACTATTCCATTCTTCTGCTGCTGGGCTTTCTGTTCTTCAAAAATAGGTTGGGCCAGATCCGGTTCACCACGGTTAGCCCCTGGTGGGCTGCTGTTGCTATATTTACCTGCGCTTCTACAGGAAGCAGCGTCCTGGTCCACAACACTTCCTGCAGCTCCCATTGGCTGGGAATGGTGATTCATGGCCAACAGGAGCTCCAATTGCCCAGACCTGCAGAGGCGCAGGTAAATATAGAGGCGGCAGCCTGCCAGGGGCTAACCACCACCGTTTTATTGCTTGTCCCTGTTCTAAATCTTCTGTGCCTTAATCTACACTTTTCCCTTTTCTCATTTATTTTCTTTTTTCTCACGTAGGTCTTGCCTACTATAGTAAATGGCACCATTTTGGCAACCAATTGTCTATAATTAATAAAGCTGCAAAAGTAGACAAGAGTAAACCTTGATCAGCGGTGGATCAGCAAACTGTGAATAACTCCTGCTCTGATCCAACAGGTCTTAGTTTTGCTGCCAGTGACTCTCAGATTCCACAACTGAGGGTTTCAGTTGTGACTGAGGCTGTGAAAAATTATTTACTTAACAACAAGAAATAACATATAGGTAACAACAGTATGGGTGTGTCTAAACTATACCTCCCTGCCGACAGAGGGATGTAGATTAGTCACATTGCTATTGCAAATGAAGCGGAGATTTAAATATCCCACGCTTCATTTGAATAGAAATGGCCACCGCTTTTTGCCAATGCGGCACTTTGCCAGCAAAAAGCGGCAGTCTAGATGGGGATCTGTTGACAAGGAAAGCCTTTTCTGACTGATCCCGTAAACCTCGTTGCACGAGGCATAAGGGATCAGTCAGAAAAGGCTTTCCTTGTCGACCGATCCCCGTCTAGACTGCCGCTTTTTGCTGGCAAAGTGCCACGTCGGCAAAAAGTGGCGGCCATTTCTATTCAAATGAAGCTCAGGATATTTAAATCACTGCTTCATTTGCAATAGCAGAGGGGTGTAGTTTAGACACACCCTATATGTGTTACTATGATCCAGCCTGGCTTCATTCTTCCTATGCAATTCCTTTCTTTTTTTGTGTGACAAAGCTGGTCAAAAATGTTTTGTCAAAAGGCTCTTTTGATGAGAAATGCCATTATAACCTAAATCAACATGTTTAGGGAAAAAATGTCCAGAAAATAAATAAATTGAAGCTTTATGATAATATTGAAATGTCCCATTTGGACATTTTCTTAATGGAACATTTTGATTTTTTTTCAATTTCAAAAATATATATTTGAATATACACATAGACTTTTAAAAAAGTGAAATTATAGCTAAATGTTTCAATTTGATAGAAATGAAACACTTTTATCAAGTCTAAACAAGTTTTGGGGAGGATTTCATTTCATGGGAAATTTAGAAATGTTTTGATTTTGTTCCATTTTGAAATGGAAAAAAAACTTAGAAATAGCAAAATTTCCTACAAAATGAAAAATCCCATGCCTCTGCAGCTCTACTGAGAGTCAGGCATTGCAGCACTGCATAGTATCCTGCAGGATTTGTGGCAAGTATAAACTTCCTGATAAAGTTTCCTTATTATAGCCCAGAAGGGATATATCATATCCCCCAGGCCTGATCAGATGTTACAGAAGCTGCTGGGTTTACCAAGCTACTCAATACGAAACATTATTAGCAATCATGGTCCTAAAACCTTTGATGAGCTCTTCATCCGCTGACAGTAACGTCCTGACTGTTTCCCAGTTCCTGCTGCCCTGTGGATTCATTTGCTTTCATCAAGCTCTCGCCACCCTATTTGTTCCCATCCACATCTGGTGAACACCTCTGTGGCTACACATGCCCCTCCTCTTCCGCCGAGGCCAAGCCCCCGATCATCCTCTTCCCTTTGAGGCCCCTGGCCAGGCTGGAAGTTGCAGCCAGGCCATGGTTAGAGTCACCGAAGGAATCTTGGACACGGGGGGAAACCCTTGACACCCCCCCTTCAAAAATGACAAGTCATAAGTATTTGAAAAGTTGGTCCTGCAGACGCACAATGGGTAAGCATTCACTCATTTTAATGACAGCAGGCTGCATTGATTTAGACACCAACAGACTTAACTACAGGCAAATCTGGAGATGCGTATGCTGACATAAATATAGTTGCACTTATTTCAATGATTTCAGTGATTATGTGAATTTTTCTTCAGTCTGTTGAAATTATGCACATATGAGAATTTCAGATAAGCAGAGTCAGAGACTCTAATTTGAATGCCCCATTAGGTGCATAGAACATGTTGTTTGAATGTGCAGTCTACATAATGGAGAGTTCACTGCAATAAATATAGAGGGGGCTGATTCTGCTCTCATACCCGTTTATAGCTGTGAAACTCCATTGACTCTACACTGCCCAGAAACTTGTGCAATTGATTAACCCTGTGCAAAGTGAGTGTAAAATGCTAATATTCTGATCTGATGGCATTTTATACCCACTTTGCATAAGTAGAAATGACTATACAAGGTGGAGTAGTGAATTAAGACCATTGATTTAAGGTGCAACTGCTGATTTACATCAGAATAAATGAGTGCTGCTCAATGTTCCCTCCAATGTTTTTGACTCATTTGCATATTTTTTCCATTCATGTGTAGAATAATTTTTGATGTGCATCAAGGCATGTGTGAATGTGCACCACCAGTAGAGCTGTGGGTGCTCTGCTAATCAGCTGAGCAGCACTTGAATCACTCCTGAGAGGCCGCACAACACACCGCTTACAGGGAACTCTGCTGCTATTTTACGTGGGCACAATCAGGCTCTTAGGGCATCTTGTAATTCTGCCCTCAAAAATCTTGGTGTAAATAAAGAGCAACTTTGTTTATTTCCCTGGAGTTATTTAAATCAGTGGAATTATTCTGGATTTATTCTGGTATAACTGAGATCAGAACCTAGTTACATGCTAATGCAACAATATGGATGAGACTCTAACTGCAAAAAAAAAATCAGGAAATTAAAAAATACATTTTTCACAGCAAAGAGAACTCAGCCATATAGCTACAAAGCACTCTATGAATGATTAAAACTTAGTAGTAATAGAAAATTCTATATATGCATATGAAGGTCAAGTTTCAATTCCTGTGGGAACCATAATTCTGAATTTCTTGACTTGTGTGTTTAAATCCTCAAACATAGCGTTAATTTTCATACTGAACATATTGCAGCTTTGCCTATGAAATGCATCATCCTGTATTACTTTGCTCACCTGACAAATGGTTTTTGAGGTAACCATGCCTAATTTGATCATTTTTACATAGCGTTCATTAATTGGGTTACTTAAATAAGGGTTGCAGACACAGCTTGTGATTCCTAGAATTCTGGTCTCTTATAAGCTAAGATATGATCATCACAACTGGGTCTTTTGGTGAATGAACAACCCTAATAACAGTGTTAAGCATTCAAAGAAAGGGTTCAAAAGCAAATGTGGTAGATTGCACAGCTAAGACATACATATATCCTTTATTTAGGATGACAAAAACTTAAACATATCTTTCAGTTCTGTCTCTGACATATCTACACAGTATATCACTGCTCTGGACACCAAGTTATTTAAAGCTATTATTTAGTGCCATAATAAGTAGTAATTTAAATACAAGGTAAAATCATCACATTGTCTTGTTTACTACTGATTGTAATGTTAAGCTGATGTGTAATGCTCCAAAAAAGGCAGCCTATGATTTGTTATTATTAAATTGTCAGCTCTGTCATGTGTTAGGCATAGATTCATACTATACTTCTTTCAGCATATCACTTTATTTTCCATCAGTCAAAAAACGAAGTGTTTTAATTGTGTCTGTGCTATTTTTCTATTAACTGTTTCATGCATTTTTCCCTGGCCTTTTAATTGCAGTTTAATAGTGGTCATTAACACATTAAGGGGTGTTAGAAGAACATTTGAAGTCCTCTTGACTTCTACCAAAGTTGACACTTCAATGCTAGAGTAATTTCAGCTATTCATTTATTTAATAGTGACCTATGCAAATGTGGAACCATGTCATTTTACAAATTGACTGTAATAATTAACTAGAAAGGCAGAGTAAAATGAAACAGGTTATAATTAGAATAAAACTGCTACAGTATTACGTCAGCTAGAATAAAATAATCTCAAATGATTAAATTGGTTTCAATTATTAAGAATCAGTTTAATGTACCCACTGTTCTGATTTTTTACATTTCTCTTTTTTGTGTGCATTAGATGTCACCTCATACAATTTATGCATTTTATTCATCTTGGTAAAAAAGGCATTACAAAAGTTTAATTAAGTAGTAAAAGACTTCATATTATTCTGTTGAATTCTAAATTAGTTGCAGAAAGTAGTGATAGTGCATAGTACGTACCATTCATATTCATTTCAATTAGAGGCTTTTATTGTTATATAATATTTCTCTAATCCAGTAAATATATTGACGTGTATGTGTGTATAGACAGAGAGAGAGAGAGCGAGAACCACTACCCCTCAAGGTATGTTTCTTACTTACCTGAAAAACTCGGATTTGTCCTATAATATTTGATTTTTATTTTCCATTTATTCCTGTTTGGAGTACATGATGTATAGTATGACATTTCAGAATAGTATTTTCAATGCAATCTGCATAGTGCTTATATCACTTCTCAGTTTGCAGATCTATTTTCCCTAATATTTTATCTAAAACCCCCAGCAAAGACAAATCTAGTTTTCAGAAATATAAGGAAAACTTTATTTCCTGTTTGACTTCTGACAAATTGGGTCACACCATACTGATGTGCATGAGCAAGTGTGTCCAGTTTGAATCCATATATTATCAGCTTTGGGGAATTTAATGTTAAGAATTTTGGAAGGCACTGAGATACCATGGAAATTGATATTGATGCAATATAAACACCTACCTGTGTGGAATGGGCACATGGTTAGATTTTGTTTTATAAGCATTGTTTTTATAGTACATCAAATTTCTTCCTACCATCATTTCAGGTTTGAATCACTGTTAATAACATGGAAACCCATGTTAACCCAACAAAACTTAGACATGGTACTGTTAGCTGGGATGTGATTACTCAAGCACTGGGACTTGCTGCAATCATCTTTTAACATTATAATGGCTAGAAGACCTGGTTAAATAGAAATAACTCTTGTTCTTGTCTAAGCTATGTAAAGGAGGAGATACTATGGAATGGCTGTAAAAAATTTACTTTTTTCTCCCCAAAGGTGCTTATTTAAACTGAAGGCACTTACCACAAATTGAAAAATGAGAATAACAGTCAACAGAAATCATTCCCCCCCACCGAAAGTTCACCTCTTCACCGATATTTCTCCTAATCAGATGCTTTTATCTCTGCAAAAGCCTGAATAAGTAGGCAAGGATGTGTGTAGATTGGAGAAAGAAAGGCAGACAGTGATAGGGGGGACAGTGGGGACATGTTTACACTACAGAGAAGATCAAAGCTGCTGCTGTTGATCTTCCATGGTTCGAATTAGCTGGTCTAATGAAGACACACTAATTCAAACTGAGAGGGGCGCTCCGGTTGATGCCAGTAGTCTTGCTTCTACAAGGAGTAAGGGAAGATGAAGGGAGAGTGAGCTCCCTTAGTCTTCCTGCAGTGTAGAGTGCACCAAAATTCGAGTTAAGGTACTTCAGCTTCAGTTATGCAATTAACGTAACTGAAGTTGTGTATCATAATTTGATCTTATCCCATAGTGTAGACATACCCTGGATGACTGTGACTTCAGTGGCAAAAAGACCCCATTTAGCCCAGGTACAGCTACACCACTGGTAGCAATGGTAGATCTGTATTG
The DNA here is from genome assembly GCA_032595735.1 of Pelochelys cantorii. NCBI lineage: Eukaryota > Metazoa > Chordata > Testudines > Trionychidae > Pelochelys > Pelochelys cantorii. The sequence continues at coordinate 300,941,116 of CM064326.1, read as the reverse complement.
TTGATGGGATTCACTTGTGTTCAGGTGTAGTATGACAAGAAGCTTTAGTCTACACAGGGCATCGGCAGTGTTGCCGTGTAAAAATGCCTGTGTGTGTTTGAGTCCTGGCTGCACTGCTGATGAGTTGCAGGTGATTTTTGCCAGTGTAGACTAAGTCCAGTGTGAGAATCCATCACTGTTAATTCTGGATGCAGCTAAAACATTAGGTTGTGTTTGCATCTGAATGGATCCCTTTGGAGTAATATGCTTCACTGTGGCCACAAGAGTTCTCCATGTTGTAGATGTGACTGTGTGATTGGGAGCCAAAGGCTTTTTAAGGGGACAGGCTTCCCACTGCTCCTCACATGGGCCCCACTCTGTTAGTAGTAGTAATATTGGCATGTTAGTTTTGAGCTGGTATGAATGGCATGATGCTAAAAGTGCCAGCAGCCACTGAAGCCTGCTTTATACTAGCACTCCCAACATTTTTTCTATCAGAGGAGATGCCACAGTAGGAAAGTTTTGTGTGAAATTGTAATGAATGCAAATGCTCAGTGGGTAAGAGAGGGCACCAACAGTGGAACAGCCTGTGGAAAAAGGGAGATCTGCAAGCAGGCTGAAACTATTCTCAGTGTAGCAAGCCTACGAAAAAGACACACTACCAGGAGCATGTGTTTCCCATATAGCTGATCAGGAAACTGAATTTCACTTCCATAAAACATGTCAAAGTTCTGGAAAAAATAGTCATGAATTGAGATGAAAACCAAAACCTTGACATTTTTTGCAGTGAAATTCCATAATATTTTGTTACTGGAAATGAATATGGTCCATGGGTACCAAGGTAGCCTGCAAGCCGTGGCTCTAAAGTAGCCTACCAAGCAAGCTGTCTGGGAGCCTCAATTCCCCACCTGGTAGGCTGCCAAGTAACCAGGGAGGCTGGTAGCCCAGGGTTTCCAGAAGTCTGCCATAGGCTGCTGAGGAGCTAGGGAGATGGAAAAGAAGGTGAGTTGATAGGTTCTGTTGGAAGTTTTGCTGAAATGAACACATTCCTGCAAAACATTTTTATTTCAATGGATCGATTTTCTTTCCCATGCAAAAATGTTCAGTGGAAAAATTTCCAACCAGCTCTCATTTCCCATCCATGCTATCTACAATAGATACAGCTTTTCTAAGTATCTTTTACACTTGTTAGAACCATTTCTACATTTTCTAAATGGAACTAGACTTCTTTATCGTAAGGTAATTGTAATTAATATTGTGCAATTGTAATCATATAATTAGTATTAATTATATTTTCCAAATGTAATTAAAATTCCTGGCTTGCAATATTGGCAATCAGTGAATCACAATTAGTTGTATATCTATAAAATAAAAAGTAATATGGCATATTATGGTAACTCAGTACAAATAACCCACTCTTGAATGTCACATAAATGCTAAATATGGATAATTTGCACACATAGTTAGTTGGTCCTAGGAAACAGAATCTTAGAAAAATTGCTTTGCAGATCTTTGTGATTTACTTGCTAGTAAATTGGTTTTTAAGAATTTCCTGCTATATTTATATTAAAAAGGTTGGATCAAACAGATCTATGATGGCATGTCTAAAAATTTTCAAAGTGCATCATTAACTTTACAAGAGAAATTGAGTAAGAAATATTGTACCAATGAGAGCAAACTTAGCAATAACATAAATATAACCCCCACTTTGTGTCTAAAGTAGAATTTCAGGAATTTTGTTATTAATGTGTGGCAGTATAATCTATAGTTACAACAGGAGAGTAGGTGTCAGAATGACTACATTTCTTTTTCCATCTCTTGCCCTGGTGCATAACACTTTGGCAAATCACTTAATTTCTTAGAGTCATTATTTCCCCATTTGTAAAGTCAGAATAACAACAACAGTAATAAAATCTACCTTAGAGACTGATCCAAAGCCCACTGAAGTCGATGGAATGGGCATTTAACTTCAGTGATGTTTGGATCAGATCTTTGGGTAAGTGCACAATGCAAAATAAAACCCATGGCATCAAGTCTCAGAGCCTGGGTCAAATGACTGAGGGTTGCACAGCTCAGAGAATGGGGCTAAAAATAGCAGTGTAAACATTGCTGGGTGAATTAGAACCTTGGCTATGCAAATTTCCCCCACTGCTGGATTTCAAAGCCCGAGCAGGAACATCTACACACAAACATGTGAACAAGGGGGATCCAGTAGATATAGGCTATGTCTACACTATAGCCTCTTGCACAAAAACATATACAAATGAGGCTAAGTGTGGAACATCTCCGCTCTTCATTTGCATAATTAATGAGGCTCCATTTTTGTGCAAGAGGTTTTTGCGCAAAAAGGAGCCATCTACATGGCTCCTTTTTGCGCAAAAAACCCCTCTTGAACAAAAAGGAGTTGTATAGATGGCTCCTTTTTGTGCAAAAGCCTCTTGCGCAAAAACCAAGCCTCATTCATTATGCAAATGAGGTGCGGCAATATTCCACACTTTGCCTCATTTGCATATTTATTGTGCCAAATGGGCACAGTGTAAACATAGCCATAGTATACTGAGATTTCCAGAGAGCCTTTGACAAGGTCCCTCACTAAAGGTTCTTAAGTACAGTAAATTGTCATGGAATAAGAGGGAAGGTCCTCTCATGGATTGATAACTGGTTAAAAGACAGGAAACAAAGGGTAGGAATAAATGGTAAGTTTTCAGAATGGAGAGAAATTACTAGTGGTGTCTCCCGAGGGACCATACTGCGACCAATCCTATTCAACCTACTTATAAATGCTCTGGAGAAAAGGCTAAACAGTGAGGTGGCAAAATTTTCAGATGATAAAAAACTGTTCAAGATAGTTAAGACCAAAGCAGAATGAAGAGCTTCAAAAAGATCTCACAAAACTAAGTGACTGAGCAACAAAATGGCAAATGAAATTTAATGTTGATAAATGTAAAGTAATGCACATTGGAAAAAAATAATTCCAACTGTACATACGAAATGATGAGGAGTAAGGGTATGTCTACATTGCCATCCTAGTTCGAACTAGGGTGGCTGATGTAGGCATTCGAAGTTGCAAATGAAGCCCGGGATTTAAATATCCCGGGCTTCATTTGCATCTTGCCGGGCGGGCGCCATTTTTAAATCCCCTTAGGTCGAACTCTGTGCCCGCGGCTACACGCGGCACGGAGTTTGACCTAAGGGGATTTAAAAACGGCGCCCGCCCGGCAAGATGCAAATGAAGCCCGGGATATTTAAATCCCGGGCTTCATTTGCAACTTCGAATGCCTACATCAGCCACCCTAGTTCGAACTAGGGTGGCAGTGTAGACATACCCTAATTTAGCTACAACTAGTCAAGAGGGAGAGCTTGGAGTCATTGTAGATAGTTCTCTGAAAACACCCACTCAATGGGCAGCAGCAGTCAAAAAAACAAATAAAATGGTAGGAATAATTTTAAAAGGGATAGAGAATAAGACAGAGAATACTTTATTACCTCTATATTAAACTATGGAACTCCCACATCTTGAATGCTGTGTACCAATGTAGTTGCCTTATCTCAAAAAAGACATATTGGCAGTGGAAAAGGTTCAGAAAAGGGCAACAGAAATTATTAGAAGTTTGGAAAGGGTCCCATATGAAGAGAGATTTAAAAAATGGGGACTTTTCAGCTTAAAAAATAGGAGATTAAGGGGGGAGGGTGTATGATAGAGGTCTATAAAAATCATGAGTGGTGTAGAAAAAGTGAATAAAGAACAGTTGTTTATTTGTTCCCAAAGCATAAGAACTAGAGGTCACCAAATGAATTTAATGGGTAGCAGGTTTAAAACAAAGTTTTTCTTTATGCAGTGCACAGTCAACCTGTGGAACTCCCTGCCAGAAGATGTTGTGAAGACCAGTACTTTAACAGGGTTCTAAAAAGACCTAGATAACTTCATGGAGGTTAGGTCCATCAATGGCTGTTAGCCAGGATGGGGAGGAATGGTATCTCTAGCCTCTGTTTGTCAGAGGCTGGAAATGGATTACAGGAGAAGGATCATTTGATGATTTCCTGTTCTGGTCAGTCCCTCTGGGGCAACTGGCATTGGCCACTGTCAGAAAACAGGATACTAGGATAGATGGACTTCTGGGCTGACCCAATATGGCCATTCTTATGTACACGGTTATTTTTTCCTCTGCAGTCCAAGCTCTGCAAGCATGAGTCAATTGACCTGCCTCTGACAAAGCTCTTTGGATTGTTCTTTGCAGAATAGACATTCCTTTGCCCCAGGTCTACACTAGACCTGGTTGCTCAGCTTAAGGTATGCAACTCCAGCTACATATAATACATAGATAGTGTAGAAGTTAATTGTGGAAGAACTTTGTAGGTGAAAGCATAGGGGTGGTGAGGCACACATCCTCCCCCCTCCTCCTATATCTGATGAGCCAGAAACAAGCCTTCAGGAACACACACTGTTTAAGATAGGCGGTGGTGCCATTGTAATGAAAACAAGTTATAGATAAGAGTAGGGGAAAGGACAGGACAGGAACACATAACAATCCTGTTTACTCAGATATACTGATCACGTAAACAAGGTCAAAGGACAAGTAGTACCAGATCGATAGTTAACAGCTAAGCCATACATTAGTAAACAGTAAGTAACCCCTGGAAATTTCCAAACTGCAAAACAAGGTGAAAGCATGGTATATAAGCTGCACAACAGTTAAGCAATTTGGACTTCACCAATGGATTCTGGTACCGGTGCCTCGGAAGCCTAGACAACCTCCAGTTCTTCCGCTGCTGAAACGGGGTCCCCAGCTTGCAGAAGAGACGTAAGATGCCGCTTTTCCTATCATGTTGTTCTTTTAGTTAAGGAGTAGAGCTGAAAACTGTCAGGAAATAAACTGCCTGTGTTTGACAGATACTTATGCAGCGTGTTTTGTACTTAGAGAACCCAGTGTCAGACCTGAGAATTACTCTTGCTGGCAACAGCTGGAATCGGCTTACCTTAAGCCGAGCTTGATGGCATCACCTCTGAGTTTGATTTAGAGAGTCTTAACTTGACTCCGGAAGATTGATCGTGGCAGCAACAATCTTCCACAGAGTGAAGATGTGGCATTCGTGCCCCATCCTATTGCCATAGCAGCATTCCTCCACAGCTGGAGGGAGGGAATAGCAGATTCATTCCCCAGTGTCTGGAGACCGAGGGCTTAATCGGGAAGAACAAGAGTTGCCACTACTGCATGTGAGAAGACAAACTGAGGCTCTCTGAGAACAATCCTTTCTCCTGATGTCTCTGATTATTTTGAGGGGGAGGGATGGCAAGAGAAGTAGGGAAGGGAGTGCCACACTACATGGAGTTACAATGGTGAATACCTTCCTCAGGGAAGACCATCAGGGAAACAGACCAGACAACCCAGTTTGGTGCTGTGTCCTATAATCTATTTTCACCAAGCTAGTAACAAATGTGAACTCCTGGATCACTACAACAATTTTACCATGGAGTCACAGACAGTCTCGTTAGACTCTCCACTTTATCTTGCCACCCAGACAAATGGGACTTTGTGATAAAAGGTCTTTAAAACCAAAAATCACACCACATCAGGTTGCTCCCAGTTCCAAGAGACCAGTCACTTCCCCAGATCAACTGGTTCTCTAGATCACACACCAAAGACAACGCTGGCAGCCAATTCTATAATAAACAAACTAAAGGTATATTAACTAAGAAAAGGAAGTGAGAATTACTGAGTTGCTCATATTGATAGTTCGCTCCTACTTATACATTCACACCCTGAGTATCTGATAAGATTTTTTGAAAAGACCTAGTTTACTTTATCAAAACTGTGGTTACCTTGATCCTTTATAGTTACACACTTTTCCTTTCCATAGTCTTCCTAGATCTGGTCCATGCCTAGATCTGTGCTTGACTTAGCTACATCACTCACAGCTGTGAAAAATTGTGCATCTTGTATGCTGTAGTTAGCTCAATTGAACCCCTGATGTAGACATAGCTAGGTCCATGGAAGGGTTCTTCCATCAACCTAGCTACCTCCTCTTGGAAAGGTAGATAACCTACATCAACAGAAAAAAATCTGTCAGTGTAGAAAGCATCTTCACTACAGTGCTACAATGGGGTAGCTGCAGCATCATAGCTTTGCCTCTGGAGTAGCTGTACTGTAGACATATACCTACATAGGTTATAGGGATAAGTAGTGGGCTGTGGCTATTAAGAAAGGCTCCCAGATGGTTTACAATCTGGGTGCTCTATAGATGAAATGAAAGTACCCGGGGCACAAAATGGGGGCAACTCATGGTTTCCTTATTTGACTTAGATCTGTGATGAGGACATCATTGTGCATCCCCAAAATAACATTAGCCTTGTTTCTGGTCATGACACCACAAATGTACATTGACTTTATGAACATGTAAGAAAACAAGCTTCCTCCTGAAAAAGCTCATTGTCTTTGCTTTCCACAAGTGCCTGTCACTTGTCCTCAACAAACAGCTATCAAAGCAATTAGGGGGCGGCACTGGCACTTGCCCCTCTATCTCAAGTTTGGTTGTTGTAGCTACATTATTAACTATGGCTAGTAGGTTCCTTTTGTAATTCCCATTTTTCAATTTCTTATGAGATTGACAGAGCTTTGTCACAGACAGCTTGCCTAGCTCACTGAAATTCACACACACAAAATGTGTGAAAACATGAAATGAGAACATGGTGTAGGTAACTTCTTGTAATACAGGGAAATACAATATGTGCTGAAAGTGACTATACAGCACTTTAGAAACAATAATCCCCTTACTCCTTTTCTGTGTGCTAAGGGCATATTTGACTTTGCTGTCAATGCCACTTGTAGTAGTGAAATGAAAAGGAAATGTCTGCCCAATATGCTAAACTTTGACGACTGTATTAAAATATAGGCAAATGTATATATTAATACTGTTAAAATAGTTTTCTAGACATTAGCCAAAATCAAAACCTGGGTTCAAGCGCCTATGGAAAATGGGAATGCTTATTTCCAAGTTTAGCAATTTTTTAAAAATAGAATAAATCAAAACAATGGGTCTGAATACCCACAAATATTGGAGTATTTGAAATCCAAATATGAATCCAAATTGTGCACTGTGAGTCATTTCACTCTTTTTTTACCCTCCTCTTTTCTCTCTCTTGATTTGTGTGCTGTAAAACTGTGCTAGTTAACTCTAGTTTTTACACTAGCTAGAGAGACAATGCTAATAAATTTTTCTGTGACTATTCATTTGAATTAGTAAAGTCACATTAGATTTTACCGTGTGTGATGGTGTATACAAGGCCACCAAGGACTCAATTACTCTATGCCTATGACCCTTTCCTGATTGTTTTTCATGAACTTTCAAGTGTTTGATCATGGATTAGTAAAAAGCAAATTTACAATTGTATGACTAAATGCCATATTTGAAATTTGAAACTCATGCTGATTCGGTGAATAAGGTTAGTTACAGTGGGCTAAAGTCTCAAGTGCATCTGAATTCGAATCAGTGCTGAAGACTTTGCTCCATGATCTTTCTGCACCATCTCTCATTCTGATTTCTGAATTCCATTTCAGTTCAGTCCCTGGTACAATTTAGAGCAGCATCTGAGCAGCTCTAACTTGTGCTAACTGGAATAACTCCATATCCCAAGAGCTGCTAGTGAGCACAGAACTCCCGCCACAGTCCAGCTAACTGCCACCTGTGGGCCACAAGATCAGCGTGAAGGGACAGAGTGAGGTCTGAGGATCTGCTCCCATCTGAATTAGGAATTGTTTCTTGGATTATAATTATTTATGGTTTCCATATTCTATAGACAAACAAGATATTTATCCACTGCAGTAATTCTGCAATAAAGAACACATACAAGGATTTCACAGAACTGTCCATGGACAATTCAGGAACTGACAAAAAGTGACATTTTAATAAATTATTCATTGCACATTATTTGCTCAGCTCTGATAGTGCAGATAGTTGAGACTGGCTATTGCTTTCATCTTTGCTTTCTCACAAGGAGAGATACTGACTGCGTATCATCACTGAAGGGAATGAGAAAGATGTGGTAAAAAACTCTTTCTCAATACAATATAGCCAGCATTCCTCAATCCACTGCTGTTATACACTGATGTAAAACATGCAGCACCAGCGAAGCTAGAAGTGTTTATAAAGCCGAGATGTCTCTTAAGATAGAACAAGATTTGAAATAGGGTTTAGTACTTTTTCTTGTCTTGTCACCCACTCCACCCCTGTGGCAGCTAGCTAGCTACAGTCCCTGGAGGAAATGGTCCTTCTTTCCATGTACAATGACTTCAAATTTGAAACTTCAAAGCCTTTTAAAAATAATATTACAAGCAGTTTTAATTTGCCCCCTTTTCTTTCAACAATCCAGCAAGGCCTCTTGGTCTCCATACACTGCTGTCTGATTCGTTCCCTCTTTCCTCCAGCCCCCTATGGCACTTCATTTCCCACAGAGGATATTTCTAAAGGGCCAACCGGTGCAGGAGAATATTATCTAGGTCAGATGAGGATCCCAGCAAAGTGATTCATAAAAGAGCTGTTTTCTATCCTTTATATCCCTCTCTGTTTTCTGTACAGATTGGGTGCCTACTGTTATAGTCATAGGCTGTGTCTAGACTGGCAAGTTTTTCCGCAAAAGCAGCCGCTTTTGCGCAAAAACTTGACAGCTGTCTACACTGACCGCTTGATTTTGCGCAAAAGCACTGACGTTCTAATGTAAGAAATCAGTACTTCTTGCGCAAATACTTTGACGCTCCCGTTCGGGCAAAAGTCCTTTTGCGCAAAAGCTCAGATTTGTTTTGCGCAAAAAAGCCCCGATGGCTAAAATGGCGATCGGGGCTTTCTTGCGCAAAACCGCATCTAGATTGGCACGGACGCTTTGCCGCAAAACGTGCTTTTGCGCAAAAGCGTCCGTGCCAATCTAAACGCTCTTTTCCGCAAATGCTTTTAACGGAAAAACTTTTCCATTAAAAGCATTTGCAGAAAATCATGCCAGTCTAGACGTAGCCATCCTGTGACTCAAAGGGAAAGACAGATCACCCAGAGCTCAATGATGTGACTCCTCGATCAACCCATAGGAATCATTTGAAAAGTAACACAAAGGTATTATCCCTATTTTACACATTGGGAAACTGAGGCATGGAGCTATAAAGTGGCTTGCCTAAGGTCATGCAGAAATTTTCTGGCACCTCCAGGAACAAAAGCTAAATTTTATTCCAGTTAACTGCACAACCATCCTTACTCCCAAACAATAAAATAGCTGCCCAGCCCTTTAATGAACAGTTATCTCATTACTTGGCATGCCATTCCTTCCATCTGAGTTTAGACCAATGTGTGTTTGTTCTTTTATAATTTTTTGGATATCTGGGACTAGTCAAAAGACTGGCACAACTGTTCACGAGGGGCATTTCTCCCTCCCTTCACCCCTGGCAGCATTCCTTGCATTATTTGTGTTTGCAACTGTAGTCCTGTAGCTTACATTTAAGGCTGCACCAAAATGCCCAAATTAGCAGATAAAAAAATTGCAAAGATCCTTGGCTCAAGTACATTGAACTTATCCAAGATTTTCCTCTTAAAAGCTTAGATGGGCTTGAATCAGCAAATACTGTGCATCATCTTAACACTTGGACACAAAAACAGAAATAATAACAAGCACTGGTTGAAATGGGAAAAGCTGAATATGATAAATTATCCAGCTGAAAAAACAACATGGAAATTTGCTTTATAAAACTCACCTTACAGAATTTCACCTAATAAACCACATGTGTACACTGTACTAAATCTTGTTCAATTTCAAAGCATCATCACAGAATGCCATTTTAATCACAATTCTGATAAATACATTGTCCTGTTTTGGAGGGACATACACAATATTTATGAACAGTTTTTTTCCCTTTTCTTGTGTTTACCTTACTGTTTGAACTAAAATGCTTCAGAATAAGCATATGTGAGCCATCTGGGACAAAATCAGATTAAACATGAACCTTTGCCCAAAACTGGAACCAAACCCTAAATAATTTTTTTGAGGTTTGAAAAAACTCGTTAGCTTTTTTTTTTAAATGTATTTCTTATTTTCACACACCTTTATAATTGCAGGTTATTTGGCACTGACAGTAGAAGTGCTGAAAACAATTAGAAATATTGTTCCTGTAGAACTGCCAGTCTACTTCTGCAGCCTCAAGAGGTATGGACTATTTGAACACAGATCAGGCTGAATGTTGTTTGTCCAAATCTAACGAACACTTTTCATGTCACAAGTCCAGAATACAGTGTAACTTCCCTGACCCACAGAGACTTCCAAAATACTCACATGAGTGCATCTTTGGTCATGATGGGAGATTATTGCCTGGAAGATGATACATTGCATCATTCAAGACACATTTCTACTTCTACTGAGTCATATCTGTGGGTGGTACTGGGCTTTCTCATAGGGTATGTCTTACACAGCAGGGCTAAAGTCAAGTTAAGCTACACAACTTCAGCTATGTCAATTGTGTAGCTTAAGTAGAAATAGCTTAATTCGACTTTTGGAGCTGTATACACAGCAGGAAGTTGAAGGAAGAACACTCTTCCTCTGACTTCCCTTACACCTCGCAAAATGAGGGTTACCATGAGTCGGAGTAATAAGTCCTCCAGCTTGACATTATTTCAAGATAAAGGCTGATAGTGTAGACGTGCACTATGCTATTTTGGAATAACATCAGTTATTCCGAAATAACGCTGCTGTGTAGACGTACCCATATATATATACTCTTAAAATGTGGAAGCCATATATTGTTTAGCAATGATATGGCTAGCAAAATGCCTGATTTCTTCTGGGTCCCCACACTCATGTGTTTTCTGAGAGGGCCGTATCTTTTTTTTCTGAATTGCTGTATCTTTTTTCTTTTTTTTTAAACCCCAATTTTGTTGTAAAACATTAGGAATGACAATTTCTACCATTACCAAATTACTCCATGCAGCAATTTGCATAATTTTTAAATTAGCAAAATTACATCTTTTAGCCAAAAATAAAGATTTTTAAAGATATTTACTGTTTAAAGACTAATGGAACATATTTAATTAAAAGCAGTTTCCTTTGTGATGTGTTAATTAGCAAACAGTTTAGATGTACAATTTAGAGCTCTCTCTAAGTCACAGGTCACTCTTGGTTCAGTCAGGTCAGAATTTCCACACTTCCCAGTTAGTGGGTTTCCAGATTTGACATACGTTGGCAGAGAGTCCTTTTGTAG
>CM064326.1:300864909-300924909 GCA_032595735.1 Pelochelys cantorii | reverse complement strand
CATTTTAGCCATTGGGGCTTTTTTGCGCAAAACAAATCTGAGCTGTCTACACTGGCCCTTTTGCGCAAAAGGACTTTTGCCTGAATGGGAGCGTCAAAGTATTTGCGCAAGAAGCACTGATTTCTTACATTAGAACATCAGTGCTCTTGCGCAAATTCAAGCGGCCAGTGTAGACAGCTGGCAAGTTTTTGTGCAAAAGCACTGCTTTTGCGGAAAAACTGGCCAGCCTAGACACAGCCACTATGCTTGCTGCCTCTGGTTAGAAGTGTTTAAAAAGGCACAGGAACACTCTTACTATGCAGCTCTCAGCTTTATCTCGCTAAAAGACCATTCTTATTATGTAACTAACCTTTCTTGGGCATTTGAATTATCACTGAAGCATGGACACAGGAAGTAGGGGTGTGGGGTTCCTGCAGCACTCTGAGGTTTTCCATCCTCCTTCCCTGCACCCATGAGCTGGTCCTTCTGCTGGCTCTGCCAGCCCCGTGTTCAGGACTTCAGGTGGTCACTCCAGGATTCTGTCAGCCCCATGTCCTGTCCTCTGGGCAGCCCCTCCTGGGTCCTGCTTGCTCCACTGCATTTGGCACCCATGAGGTTCTGGCACTCCATAAGCTCTACAGCTCGCCATCGCTGGGGTCCAGGGCATTGGCCCAGGAGACTGCACTGCAGCTCCACGTCCTGCCACAGGCCCAGGGTTCTGCAGCTGCCTCCAGCTGTGGCTACACTTGCCACCTCAGCTGGCCTGGATGCCATTTACAGCAATATCATCCAGTTCATTCAGTCTGGGAGACTTGGCTCCATAGGTGTGACTCCAGCCTGGGCCAGAGAGGGGTAGGGATAGGTTTGAAGAGGTGAAGCTCAGCACACCCACCCTAAAAATAGTTCCAGTGCTACTGCACTTACGATTGGTTTCACTGTTCTGATAAACAGGCCAAAATATTCATATTTGGAAGGAGTAGTATTCCACATGGTAGGAATAGGAACTAATTGGTTTACCGTTCAGGGGTGGGGAGAACAAACTACTCACACTTTATTAACAGGGAACTGATGATTCTCAAGCCACCCATTTCGGGTCTACACTGGGGGGTTATTTTGTACTAACTCCCCTTATTTCGAAATAACCAGGTGAGAGTCCACACTACCAAGCCTGTTATTTCAAAATAATGGGCTTGTTATTTTGAAATAATAACTCCTGCTTGTGAAGAGGAATAAGCTTACTTTGAAATAGTTATTCTGGGAGTATTATTTCAAAATGGTTATTTTGAAATAGCCTGGTAGTTTAGACATAGCTTTAGGTTCTTAAATATGGATTTGGCTGCTTAAAGTTAGGAAGCAAAATTAGAAAAAAATAGCTTTACTTATAGGAAAGCATCAGCTCTCCAGAATGCTTTGTTAGTGTAGGTGTGTTCATATTCTGTGTGTTTTAGTTTGGGATGGGAGGAGAGACTGAAAAAAATATATTTTGTTTAACTGCAGAAAATACTCAACCACCTCTGTACATCAGAATTTGTTAGTGCGGTGCATATTCCTAACAAAGGATAGGAATGCTGAATGGATACCGTTTATTTGTAAATTAAATAAATATGTTTCCTCCATGCCCTTGAGATTTAACTGATTTATCAGTTAATAAAATAATCATATACCATAGACTTGTGCTTCCAATTTATTTTACAAAGAAATAACTGCATTTTGACAGATATGAATACAAATGTAACACAAGAGGAAACTTGTTAGGAGGCCACAGATATATATCATCAGCTGTGCATGAATTACCTTTCTTGCTTTTTCTCTGCTATTTATGGGATAGATCCTGCAAGTGTAACCCACACACCTAGGCTTCATCTACACTGCAGGGTTTTTGCACAAGAAGCCTTTTGCGGAAGAGATCTTCTGCAAAAACTTCTTGTGCAAAAGCACGTCCACACCTCAAAGCGCATCGCAAAAGCAATGTGCTTTTGTGCAAGAGAGCATCCATGCTGCATGGACACTTTTGCGCAAGAAAGTTCTGATGGCCATGTGTGCTTTTGCCGATAGGGGTTTCTTGGGCAAAAACCCCTCCCGAGTACCCACACCTGCCTTTTTGTACAAGAACTGTAGCGCAAAAAGGAGTTATTCCTCATCGGGAGAGGATTAATTCTACCGGCAAAAGCCCTCTGTTCTGCCAGTTTATTTGCACAAACATGTACTTGAGGTGTGAACGCTCTGCCGGTTTTTGCGCAAAAACTGCTGATTTTGCACAGAAACCTTGTAGTGTAGATGTAGCCCTAGAGTGGTTCACTGTCCCATGCAGTGACACCTAGACCACAGTAATAGCTAAGAACAAGAGACCTCTGTAGCATGGGTTGCGAGCCAGCTGGCTTTTAGCTCAAAGGGTAGAGGCTCCTATACTAAGCTTTAGAGGTCCCAGATTCAAATCTGGCTGGTGGTGGTTACACAAGCACTCTTTCCTCCATGTTCTCCTTACTTGCATGATTTAAATAAAACTCAGTGGGACTATTTCCTTGAATAGGTCTACTCACATGAGCAAAGATTGAAGGATTAGCCCCTACATATAGGCAACACTAAAAATCATATTCAATAATATGTTTTAATTATGCAACTGAAATGTTCCCTCTGTGCAAATTAACAACAGAGGTTGAAATAAAAAGTGAACACAATTATACAGATCAAGATTGGGCCCTATATTTTTTCTTGGTTAAAAATGCCAGTGTAAATTTCAGACCTTAGTCCAAATACAACTTTTGTCAGGAAGGACTACTTATGTTCGTACAGTTAGTAGGTTCAGACCCATCCCTCCTACTGTAAAAAGTATTTTTTTAATGTCTAGTGGGTGGCTACAGAAATCACTTGACTGTGAGGACGGTAAGCTTTAATATACACATAAAAAGATGGAAAAACAAAATCGCTGTGCCATGTAGTGATTTAATGGCTTAAAGAATACAATTAAATAAGAGCCAAAATTCTTTCATTACAAAGGGGCCCCCTCCTGCAGACCGTACATGAATAACTGACTTCAATGTATCTACCAGCATCAGTAAGGAGTACTTCCCCTTAGCAGGACTGCAGTTTTAGACCCTCACTTTTTATGTTTGACTGGGAGCTGGGCTTTTTAGAATTCCCATACCCACCCTTCACGTCCGCTGCTCTAATCATCATCATCATCATCTCCTCCATCTTTAAATTCCCTCTGCTCCTTCCTATATATATTAGCCCCAGCCCTGCTTTGGTTTCTTTTGTTGTTTTCTTCATCCTCAGTCACTGCACCAGACAGTTTTCTCCCCTCTGCTAGTCTGTTTTGATCCTCAGGGACCTATGAACTCCCCCACAACTGAGTATCTTTTAATTTAGTTTTGGTATTTTAAAAAACTCTGGGCTATGTTCTCTCCTCTTGAGAGAAACTTTAAAAAAAAACCTCCTCCAGAAACTTCAGTAGTTTAAACTCACAGACTTCCAGCCAAATTCTCTTTTCAAAGGGATGGAGGTTGGAGGCCTCGTGAAGAAGAAAGGGCAGAGCTTCCGCTGAATCCCAAAGAGCCACCGGAAATTGGTAGAGATCCCACGGCTCTGCCGGGTGTGCCAGCCTGTGGAGTGGGCCAAACTCCTTTTCTTCCCTAACAGCACAGCTCTCTGAAAAATCAGTGCTTCCTCTCTAAGGGTTTTTCCTTTGACTTCAATGGCCTTTGGATCCAGCCCCAAGAGTAAAAGATAACTCTGCTTGAAATGGCATTAACTTCTTCCCATGTATGTGTGGAGTAAACTCCCAGGTCACATAGAGGTATGCCACACTTTACATAACATAGAAGCTATTCAAAGCATGCCTTAATGCCCCAGTTCTGCTCAAAGCCTCCAAATCCACCCTAGGCAACTCGGGCCGAAGCGCTCCTGTGACAGTGGTGAAAGAAGGGATGCACAGTGATATAGCTGGGACCTCTAGTAACTTGTGGGCCTCTGTGTCTTTTCTTAATTTATCTTACTATTAGGGCCAGACCTACACTACTGAACTGTACTGGTATATCTACGTCACTCAGCGTGTGAAAAATCCACCCCAAGCAACATTCCCTGTAAGCTGTAAACTTGGGCAGTCACCCAGGAGAGATTTAAATGCCTCCCAGCTGATTAGCAGCATGCCCACACCTAGGTTTTGTTTCTGCTGGTGATGCACACATAAAAAAATTATTCTGCACATGGATGGAAAAAATCTGCACATGGATGGAAAAGATACAGAGAACATTGCTCCTGACTGATGTTGTTATACCATCCTAACCTGAGAAGCTCTACCCTCAACATAGCTACTGCCTCACAGGGAAGTGATTAACTATGTTGGCAGGAGAAGTTTTCCTGTCAGCATAGTAGAGTCTTCACTGAAGTTATACTGCAGCATCGCTGCCCCACAGCTCTGGTGCTGTACATGAAGACGAGCTGTAAAGGCTTACCATGGTATGTTGCCTCAAGCTTCCAACTTGGGGCTGCTTTTGTTATCAGTATACCAGTGTAAATCCAGAGTTAAATCCATGACAGTGCTCATTGAGGTTACCCTGGATATATAGCGATGTGGCCAAGAATTGGGTTTATAAATGCTAAACAGCACATGTGGGCCATAGGAAGAAGACTAGAGAAACCCCACACTTTGGCAAATGCAGATGGCAGATGACAAATGTGTAGGGAAGAAAGAAGGAGAACAAATATATGAAAAGGGGAGACAGAGAAGTAAAATGAAGGAGGGAATCAGAAAGCCTGTCAAACAGAATCCATTTCTTTTATATCATTGCAAAAAGCATTATAGTTGGCACTTATAGTTCTGGCACTTATTTTTTAAAAACCCAACTCAAAAGATGATCTTCCATAGCAGAAAAATATGTTGTTTTAATTTTTTGCAAATACCTGTTCTATAATCACAATAAGGCACTTTGGACCAAGTCATAGCGCTGATTAAGCCTCACCCAAGATATACTGAAAGCATGAGGTGAAATGTACCTCAGGTGTGCATTAATCAGCCTTTCCATACTGTCTGTCCTGTCTTACTGGTTAATTAAATCCCAACCCCAACAGTTTTGGGGAGAAGGTTAGGAATGGACATGTTTTTTAAGAAGGGGGGATTTTATATGATCTGACAGCAGTGCAGAGAAAAAACAAGATATATTTAGAACAATATTTTAATGTGTGCTACTTTACTAGATTAGATGAAAAGAATGTAATGTTTTAAAAAAAGGAAATGTGATTAAGAAGCTTAAGTGCACAGTATATTACATGAAAATTCTGATAATAAAGCAAGGTAATATCTACTCAAAATTATAATTTCTGTACTTTTGAAATCATCTCAGCAAGAATTATCTACCCATATCAAATTGTAGCACTTGTCAAAATCAACTGTAAAGCATCTCAAGTGCTCTTCTGAATCAACAAAACAGATGTATAGCGATGTGAGGTTGCACTGAGATGGAAATAAAAGTGAACTGGATGCCAGTCATTGCCCTTAATCTCTTGAACCCAACACTTAACACAGTGGATATCACAGGTCTTTGGGACACTATTTATGAGGGGGAAAAATCAGGACTTGAATCTTAATAATATATGCAAAAGCACTCTGTAAAATTATTTTCTTTTGTCTTCACTAGAGTTTGATATGCTGCACAGTTTACCTCACTTCAGTGTCCATAAACATTAAGTGGAAGGTAGAAACTGCACCCTACATATCACATTTAGACAGACAGGAAAATGGAAATATGGCAATTGTGTCACTTGCTATAAAAGGGTGTTTTAAATGTTTTAATAAAAATAAAAAATGTAGAATACTGCAAAAGTCTCCTTTTTCATTTAAGAATATTAAGTGATATTTATTGAGTAGCACCCTGAACACAGTGAATACAATGTTGTAACTTAAAATTAAATCAGCAATTGCAGCAATGGTGACTTTTATTAAGAAAGTTTAATAGACATAGGATGTTGATCTCTCTGCTAACATGCCTACAATTAACCATTAGGTTTTAGGCCTAGGTTGGGACATATGTGGAAGGTCAGTCCCTCTACAAGTTTTCTAGAACCCTCTGCACCTGGAAATATGTGAACTCAGTGGCCATTTTCCCACTGGCCTATTGTACTAGAATATTCAAGCGCTATAAGACATGATGTGAGATTTCCACCGATTTTTTCCTCTTTTAGTTCAGAAGAGTGAATAGTTTGTGGAATAGCTGATCCTTGGCTCCAACCCACCCTTTAGCCAATCATACCCTTTTGCCCCACAAGTACTTGGAGAACCAGTGGAAGTTATCTAGACCAGTATTTCTCAACCAGTGGTACGAGTATCCTTAGGGGTACTTGAGAGAAGTCTGGAGGGTACGTCAACACAACTGAAATTTCGAGAAAACTGAATTTTTGTTTTAAATTTTACAGTGCGTTATTATTTTTGTACTTTTTACACCCAAAAATTTCATAGCAAATTTCATCATAGCCCGCCCAGCTACAATTAAATTGTTTAAACACATGTGTTGCAATGGTAGAAAAAAAATTTGTGTGACTGAAAACTATAGGTGCTTATAATTTTTTTTAAAGGGGGTACTTTATAAAAAAAAAGTTGAGAAACACTGATCTAGACAAAGAGGTTATTGACAGCATGAGACAGCTGAACAATCATATTGCATATAAATATTTCTTTATATGCAACAGGAAGTGCTAGATATAGTGATGGAAGATGGGCATCTTAAAGATGAGTCATTCTTTGTCACACACATTGGGGTCAACATGATTAAAGCAATAAAGGATGGACAGCCTTTACTCTTGTTGTCCCTAAGTAAACCTATCCAGAATAGGTCTAATACTGAAAGTTCCTGTTGCTGGGGAACACGTCAGCAGTGCACATTTCCTCCGGAAAGCGATGGCAGCCAGACACAAAGAATTTAGGCTAAGGTAGGCATAGCTCTGTAGAGGTACTCAGTGTGTATCCATTTGTGGGAAATCCACATTGCTCATGTTGACCTCTCAGTTGACGTTTGTATGCAGCACTTATGAACATAATTGCAGGCACAACTTCACTGAACTATATTCTCCTTGTACTGCATGTCCTCCAGATGCAATTGGCTCATGCAAAATAGCAGGCAAAGGATGACCCACCTTTCATTCAGCTATGTCTACTGCCACCAACTACATCTCACAGGAAGTGTTTAACTACATGAGTAAATTTAAAGTAGGATCCAGGAACTGGGAATGAGGTGTCAGGTTATTTTTTCTGACTTTGTGGTTCGTATTACGTCACCTTCTGTACCTCTGTTTTCCTTATTTTGTGGAGAAAATAGGGTTGAGGATTTGCTCTTAATTTTACAGCACATACATGGAGGCAGAGGTGGATATGCTAGGTTCCAGAGCTCAATGAGCCATCACAAGCTAAGAGCTTAGAAGAGAGCAACACAGTCTGGCAATACTGGCAACAAATATCAGGAAAATACATAAACGTGCTAAAGTCAACATAAGCCCAAGGCCAAGCAGCCAGAAACTTTAACAGCTGAAATGAACTGGTTGCAAGCAAAGAGAAGTGGCCCATGATATTTTGTCCTAACCATAGCGTAGAGCGTGAGACCAGTCCTTTGTATCTGGGTGTGAATTGTGAGATCTGTCTGTGTTCTTGCCTATCCCATACTAATGCTTCCCTCTCTCCTCCACCTTCCTTCCTTTCATGAATAGCTGTTCAACAGCCAGTAGCTGAGATTGAGATAGTCTGGCTCTTTCTTATGCCAAACTGTAAGAAAACTCATATATATATTTTCGATTGGCACAAGAACACTGAGTTTATTCTCCTAGTCTCCAAGAAGTACTAAAGAGAAAAGTCACAAAGGGCTTCAAGCCAGTACTGAAGCTGAAAGAACACCTTCAAATGGATGGCATGTACTTTGCAAGGCAAAGAGCCACAGTTTGGAACATGATTCCATAGTGGTAGACCCTGGCACTTACACTGAGCCCCACTGATTCCACTGGGTCTCTGTGTGGGCCCACAGATCTGCCTGCAGGGTGTAGGCCTAAAACCTCAAAATACCATCATGACCTTCCCTTATGATGCTGTGCAAAGAAGTAAAGGAGTATAAGATGCTTCCTCAGTATCAATATGCCACCATTTACTCCAGATTGGTATGTCAAATCTAGTCCTATATTTGGCCCATAATTTGTTGGAATACTGTCATAAAGACTTCCGTAGAAAATATTAATTTGTCTCCTAATGCTTTGGCCAAACACCCAGCAAACTTTTAATTCCGATTGATATTCAGAGCTATTTTCATTATGCTGTACGTGTCATCTCTTTGCTAGATTTATTATTATTCTGTTTACCTAGTCCTACCTTCCTTATCAAGCAAAAACATAACAGTGTTAGCGGGGAAGCTACAGTTGATTCACATCCTCGTGGGATGGACTAAGATCCTCACTACTCGGATCTATCACCGGTCGTAATATCAGTAGATTTTAGGCGCAGTCAATAAAAACTGGCAAGAGGTTAAAGTTAAACAACAGGACTATATTGTAGTGCAAATTTAAATAACATACATCGAATAACCATGGAGGGCAGTCCTCCTATGGTTACCCCTAATAATAATTACCAGAGTCCTCGGCGCAAGCAGGACAATGGTGGCGATGCTGGTGACCTCAAGCCTCTGGCTGATTGAAAGCCTCGGGCGAGGAACAACCAGGAGTCCCTCGATGGCAGGGTCATTGGTCAGGCGACCTCAATCCTTAGGCTAATTGAAGCCCTTGGAGAGGAACAGCCTGTGCGATCCCTCGAAGCGCTGAGGAAGATTTCAAAGACGGACGATCTACCTTCCGCAGATGCGTTTGGTCTTTGGTCCTCTTCCCGCTCTTCAGCTGCGGCCGGAGCAGACGATGGACGCTAGACTCTAATAATCCTATCCTATCTAACCTAAAAGAAAACCCTAATCTAATCACCGATGCACCCGTCGAACAGACGCGATGACGGCCGATAAACGGAACCGTGATGCAGCCTGCCGAACAAGCACGACGACGAAAGCTAAACTACTCTAAAATACTAAACTAGCTAACTAAACCTAACACTACCTAAAAAGAAAGAAACAAAGCCTTCCGCCCTGTTTAATTCTTAAAGACTGTATTAGACCTCACACATTCTCTTGACCTAGGACTAAGATTAGGACCTCTCTCACTCTCTTACACTATACCTAACCCGACACACATATACCCGACGCCACACCAACTGTTGCGTGGTACAGGCTTTTATAATATGGGCTCATGAATATTCATAATATTTCACTTTAAATCAATTGGCTCATTCAAAAATGCTAATTTACATAGCTTTACAATGATTGGCTAAGGAGAATCATAACAAGCGCATACATTATCTTTTAAATTCCAACAGGTAAGTTGGTGGATGTGACCTACGTGAGCTACGTGCCAAAACATTTTGTCATTATGGTAGTTTACAATGATTGACAACCTCATTGATTGACATTTGATCTCAATTCATTCTAATGCTCTTCTTTTCTGTTTTCTTTACATAAGATGTCCAGATAACGTATGAACTCAGGCTTTACATTTTTCATATTTGCTCTTATTAAAATACAATAATAGTAATAATAATAATAATTATCAAGACATTTACATATACCTAAAATTCTGCGTACATGTCCCCTCCTTGATGAATATCGAAGAGAAATGTAGATGTTCATCACCTTATATGCCCAAGCTTATACCGAATTGAAGGCAAATATTGGATGAGGTCTCCAGTAAGGACAGCAAATACAGATGGTAACCATATATATAATTAACAGTGCCACAACAATATATAAAATGCCTAGAGGGTTAGTCAGTAACGATGTTATACTGATTTTAGAGACATTGCCAAAGATATTACCAAATAGGGTCTGCCACCATGAGGCTTTAGATTGCATCCGTTTGCCAATGGTAACAATTTTATTTGCAGTGTGTTGAACCACTACATGTACCCTTTCGCTGATATTATGAATATTATTTATGATATTCTTTAAATTCGAGTGGACCATCATTGATTTTATTGCTTCTAAACTTGGACCCAAAGATATTGGGGTCACCGTCTTAACGATGGCATACCTCGCCGTAATCTCTTGATAAGAGGTCTCTGGTATCCTCAGATCAACATCACAGCCTTTGATTTCAAACACTAAACACGAGGATGTGAATCAACTGTAGCTTCCCCGCTAACAGAAATTGGCGACCGCAGCAGGACTCACTAAATTGTCCTTTTATCAGAGATTTTTATTGTTTAAGTTCTCTTGAAATACATTGAATAATCATAAGAGGTGCTTAAGAGTGGGATTGGTTGTAGATAGTTAGGTAGAGGGTTATAGTGGAGCGGGGATAGTAGTCCAAAAACTGGCCACTTTTGGTTCTGGGATGTCCAAACCTCTGTACCCCAAACACCTTTCTTGCCCGTAGCGGGTTCCCCCTTTTCAATTGCCCCTATTCGTTTTGATTGAGTTAGTTCGAGCTAAGTTAAAGCTTAAGTTACTTCGCTTAAATAATATTCCTTTAAAGTAAAGCCTATTCTAATCGGACTAAGGTTAGTCCGAACTGGGAGTCGAGATAACGTTTAGTCCCTCCCAGGTTAGTTCGAACTATTTAAGGTTAGTTCGGACTAAGTCCCACCGAACGTTCAGGGACTGCTGCAGCAGGTCAGGAATTTAAACCCCTCTAGCGGTTTTTCCTTCCGAACGTTCGAGGCTACAAGTGACGGTGTGCTAGCGCGTCCTTGTAGGCCCTAGTTTAAGGTGAATTCTGCCAGTCAGAGGCTTGCGCAACCTGCTGTAACTGGATAACACAGAATTTCACCAGGTTTTTCTCCCAGACTAGCTAAAGCGAGGTAAGCGCTTTAGTAGTCAATACAGCTGCCATGGCCGCGAAGCGACTCCCACAGGTGTTCGGTGTCGGCGGAAGAAAACCCATGGAGCAGTTAAATAAAAATACTCCACACCTTCTTGAGTTGGACATTACATTTTTTATTAAACAGGTTAATGTGTGGGAGGAGAATGATAAATTGGGAGAAAATGCTTTGGATAATTTTAAATTAATGTGGGACAACTTTGGAACAGCTAAGCCCAAGCCATCCAAAAAGCTTAAAAAAAGGGCTTTAATACAGGGTCTAGCTTTAGTTGTAAGGGAATTGGATAAACAAGTTAAGGCTCTCTCAAAGCAAGTTAAAGACTCTCAGGAAGTACGATTGGGTCATGAAGGGCTCATTGCACAGCTGAAAAAGGATTTGGCTTTAAGGGAACATAAAGTTGATACATTAAAATCACAACGGGATACTATGTCTAACCAAGTGGAAGACGTAGTGAAACGTTGTAACGAGCTGGAGACTAACCTCCACGAACATGTAGCAAAGTTTAATGATTCCAGAGCTACTGTTCGTCACTTGTTAAGTGAAACTAGGCAAAATAAACCCTCTAATGTGGATCATACAAAGTGCATGCAACAAATAGAAAATCTTAAAAAGCAATTGGGTTTAGCTAGAGGATATGTCTCTGCCATTAACGAAAACATGGTTGATGATATTTATAAGACCTCAATTTCTGAAACTTTTAATGTTCAGGATATATTAGCACCTATCATAACGACGGAGGTATTTCATGCAGGTGACCAAGTGCCTACCGTTAAATATGAAAGAAAGGTTTTATCACCAGAACAGGCACGTGCAGTCGGTCAAAACCTGGGGCCATGCAGAAAAACAAATGCTCTAAATTGGCTAGCTAAAATCTCCCGGACAAATTTAACAAGTGATGACGTGTTAGTCGTCTTGCGTGAGTGTCTGTTGCGAGAGGACTTAATTGCTCTTCCCACCGATTTAATTAACAGTATTAACCCGGATTTTAATAATTTGTATAAGGCAATATATGATCTATTTTACCCAAATGATGACCTTCGAGGTAGATATTATGCTGATAAACAGCAACAGGGTGAGCGTCCAGAAATGTATTTTATTAGGAAAGAGTTACTTCAACGCCTAGCAGGTATGGGAGTTGGGATTGAAGGAAATGTCATCCATGATACCCCAGAATTTAGAAAATTGTTATTTTTAGGCTTGCTACCCTCGATTAAAGCCTCATTAAGTGGGTTAAACTGTGAGAGCACTCCTCTGGAAATGATTAAGGAAAAGGTCCGAGAGGTTTTTGATTGGCAGACCCAAGCTGGGCTGATTAAGCCAATGTTGGTAGCAAGGAGGGTATCAGAACTTAAAGAAGTGAATACCCCGGGGCCTCAAAGAAAAGGCGTAGTTAGACCTCCACCACTGCCTCCTAAACGTCGTTATGACAATGGTAACAATGTCCCCAGGAGAGGTAATACTGGACCATTACCTTTTCAACCAATGCAATTATTTCGGGGAAAAAGAGACGAACTGGCAGCTACTAAACAAGTTCTAGCTAACCGTCTGGCTCGCTATGTCCCTTGGGACAAAGTTAAAAACATGAATATAGATCAAATCTTCTGCGAGCTAGCCACTTTTGAGAGGAACCAACCTCTACAAAATGGTGGTCAGTTGCCACAAAATGGTGTCTCTCAGGCTTGTCCTCCGAATGTTCAGGGTCCATCAGTGCAACATTCTATACAGTACTGATGGAGACGGGCTTTGCCTCAGCCCCTTAAAATGATATCATCACTGGATTTTGATCTTTTTGGAAGACCAACTACCATGATTGAATTAAGAGGCAAGTTCGGAGTCACACGACAAAAGATGCTGGTAGATACGGGGGCATCTACTAGTATACTGTGTACTACTTCTTCTCCACTAATCAGACATTTACCTATTTGTTATAACAAGGAATTGCAATCTTATAATGGAAAAAAATCAAAAGTTCCTTTTACCCACTCAATTCAATGTGGACTTGGAAACGCTTACGTGCAATTACCGATTGGTCTTCAAGCATTAGACGGTGTTGGCATTATGGGCGTGGACTTGTTAAAAGAATTCAGGCTTATCATAGATCTTCCGAACCGGGTTCTTATTCAAGTGCCTCAAGGGGAAGCGGAGATTGCATCAGTTATCCCGAGCATTCACCGATTGGGAGCGTTAAAAGCTAATGAAGAACTTCAGCTCTCAAGATATGATGATGATTTACAGCGAATTATTGATCGTCATGTGTCTGTCTTTGCAAAGAATAAGTTAAGTTGTGGAAAAACAAAAGATATTGTGGAAGCTGAAGGTCCAGACCCACGGACTATGAGACAATATCGTTTTCCGGCTGAAGCACAACGTGGCATCCAAGAGACAATTGAAGCTCTAGAGTCACAAGGAGTTTTGATAAAAACCCAAAGTCCCTGCAACTCACCCATTTGGCCAGTGATCAAGGCAGATGGCAAGACCTGGCGGTTGACTGTGGATTATCGTGGAGTAAATAAAGTCACTCCTCGTATGGCTCCTGTTGTCGCAAAATATCCGGAAATTGTCGCGCAGATCTCAGAAGGGGCTCGATGGTTCTCGGTTTTGGACATTTCTAACGCATTCTTCTTGATTCCAATTGCTAAAACATCATGGCATAAGTTTGCATTCACCTTCAATGACCAACAATATACGTTTACAAGATTGCCACAAGGATTCCATAACTCCCCAACCATTTGCCATCGTATGGTTACTAAGGCATTGAGGGACATTTCCCACAAGTCTAATGTAATATCGTATGTGGATGATATTTTGATCGCCACTAAAGACCGTGCCACCCACCTGATAGTGCTTGATGAAGTTTTAGCTGCGTTGGAAGAAGCTGGGTTTATTATTAACCCACAGAAGGCTCAATTGGTCTCACAAGAAGTGATATACCTGGGTGTTTGCCTAGGTACGGAAGGCCGAAGACCGGACAAAGATAGGGTGGAGCTAATCTCTAAGCTTCCAGCTCCAACGGATGTCCATGGCCTCCAGATGTTCCTGGGATTAATTGGTTTCTGTAGAGATTTTATAGAGGAGTTCGGAAAAACTGCTCGACCTCTCTATAAACTGCTGAACAAGAAGCGGGAATGGATATGGGAAGCTGAACAGAAACAAGCCTTCTCAAAATTGAAAACTGCTCTGATGCAAGCACCGGCACTAGTGTATCCGAACCCACAAAAAGAATATCATCTTTCCTTGACCATGGGAAAAGAAGCAATTGGGGCAGTCCTTATGCAAGACCAAGGTACTACCATAAGACCAGTTGCATATGGATCTAGGACATTATCGGGTGTTGAACAACAATTCACGGCATGTGAAAAGGAAGTTTTAGCTCTTACATGGGCTCTCATTCATTGGGAGTACCTAATTGGTAAATTGCCAATTGTTTTAAAAACAAGTCACACTCCCGTAAGGTTCATCATATCCGGAAAAGCCAACAATGGAAGAGTGAGCCATCCACGTCTGGCGCAATGGACTCTCACTCTGATGAACCATGACATCACGGTGGAACCTACTAAAACTCCAAATATGGTTCCTGCCATTCTGTGCCAGCCAACGAGGCCAGAAGATGTGCATGTATGCCCTATACCTGAAGAATTTACTTCCAACATTGTGTCACCCTTTGTATTAACCACTAAACACGAGGATGTGAATCAACTGTAGCTTCCCTGCTAACAACAGAAAACATTCCAGTTTTCCTGATCATTGCCCAAAATGAAGACAAAACCACAGTGACTGTGAAAAGCAGATTTTCATTTCGCTGTACTCTCTTTTTTCAATTGCCATTTTTGTGAGTTTGCTTTGGTTTGGATGTTCTCTGCAATGCTAAGCAAAATTACATTATCAGCTGCATGTGGTACATACATTGTTGTTCCCAAAGGTTTACTTATAACGTTCACAGAACCATTTATTTTTTTCTTTTCCCCCCATTGTCATTTCTGTACAGATTTAATACAACAGAAACATGGCTTCCACTGGGAGCTACAGGTAGTGCAATGCAAAAGTTCTCTATAATTGGTGTCTGCCATGCCAACTCAAAGTAAGTTATGTAAATCACAGCAAGGACCCACAACCCCTAAAGGCATGAATATTTTTTTTATTCAGTGCAGTGAATAACTATGGATTCTTAGTAATAGTCTCCTCCACATAAACGATCTCCTTACCAGGCAAAGTCAAGGTCTAGAAACTGGCCATGTCAGTTCTGCAATTTAAATCCGACTGTAAAAGACTCTTATAGTAGATAACATTACAGCAGGGCAAGTCATCATACATAATACTAATTTCCAGGACGCTTTCCTCCTTATACACCTGGCAGACTCTCATACTACTGTTTATTTTCACCAGAATGATTCCAGAAAACTGGAGCTTTTGCATGACATTTCCTTGCTTTTTCTGTAACTATTCAATTTAAAATGAAATGATTGGCTATTCAGGTTTGATTCTTACCTCGTTTGCCAAGATGCAACTCCACTGATTTCCATGGAGTTAACCTTATTTACATTAATGTTATCTTAGTCTAGAATCATGCCCTTCTAGCAATCAAACATCGGGACACTGTGAAATCTATTTTCTTTAAAATAGTACCGCAAGTACCACATTTTTCAAAACTAAATTCAGTGACCAAATATTCTCCATATTCTTATGCCTTTTTATTCCTTCCACAAATCTACTGTTTGTAGGTCAGATACACCAATATATAGGCTATGTAGCAGGTAATGTAATGGATTCTTAAACAGATCAATTATCTATTGCTAATATAATCCTTATTATTTGATGCTTACACAAAAACTTGTTGAACAAGCTTCATACTTATTAGGACAACATCCTGATGTTCTCTGATAACACAAAGAAAAAAAGGAGAGGGATATTTTAAAAAGCTAATTAAATCTGAATCTGCTAGTCTAGCTACCATCAAGTATTCTAACAAAGAAAAATCTCCTTCTTTGGTCTTGACTTTGACTGCAGCCCCTGTGGAATAAATCTTAATCTAATATAATAACTTTTAAAATTCTACCTCCACCTTTATTTTGTCATTTATTTACTCAGGAAAGCTAAGCTCAGAAGCAGCATCTGGTTTTCACGGAGGACCTGCTTTTCTGCTAGTTTTTTTATTATTAAGAATGTCAAGCAAATATACACTACGTTTATGCACTTTCTGGGATGTACACAGGGTCCCCTAGGAACATCTGTGATTCATAACTATATGGCATTCCACTAGGTCATAGGCCTCAAACCTGCATTCCAATGTGGCTGCTTTTCCTTGTACTGTAACAGCTCCTCTGCCACCCTCCCTGCTTATCCTCAGCAGAGGAGATAGGGCCATAGAAATGAGGGCCTGACAGGAATGATCCTATCCTGAAGTGATACCCACCTCTTTGCATAGTCCCTCAGGGACATGGGCATGCATTAGAACTGGGCATGAGAAGTAGAAGCAGCTTTTAGTCCCCAGCAAGGTACCATGCTGAGGAGCATAAAGAAAACTTAAAGCCACCTTTGCCTGCTGCTGCTTTCCGGTCCACCTCGCTCAACATCTCTAAAATTCCAAAGATTACACGTTCTGAGTAGATGGCTTATTATGTTATTTCCATCAGTTAGGGTACGGCTAGACTGAGAGGATCTATCGGAAAAAGATTAACAAAATGCGCTCTGCATTTTGCGTATCTTTTTCCGACACTTTTGTCAGAAAATTTGGCCCCTCTAGACTGGGCCAAATTTCAGAAAAAAACCCTCTTTCAAAAGCCCCCTTCTTCCTTGTGGAATGAAGAATATAGGGGCTTCCAAAAGAGCGTGTTTGCTCTTCCGCAAAAAAAAGCAAAAGAGCAAACGTGTTCCCTGGACACGGCGAAGTTTTCTTGGGATACCAAAGGTACCCCGAAAAACCCCCACAATCTAGCTGTACCCTTAGAAAACATTTCTATTTGGTTCTGCTTGTCACCCAGGTTACCAGAGTGCATGAGTGAGGCACAGGAGAGCCAGAGTGATTTAGGTGTATCTCAGAAATACTCAGTGGTTCAGCCTGAATTAAACCTGAATAGTTCTCTAGTCTATCATCTAGGGCATATACATGGGCCATATTTGGCCCCTTCTTATGAATGTGATACCCCTAATGAAGTAAAGTACAGGCAGAAATTGGCATGTCCATCACCAGTGGGCTGTATTCTTTTCAAATAAGGCCATGTCTATACTAGGAAATTATTTCGAAATTTCTAAATTCAACTTAATAACTCCCAATTTAACAGATCCAAACTAGTATGTCCACACTATGGGGAAGCCTTGAAATTAGTCCAAGGCAGACTCCATTAATGTGGATGTACTACTTCAGACTTAGAGCCCCAGGAAGCAGTGGGGAGCAATTAGTTTGAATTACTATGGGGAGTAATTATTTTGAAATAGCGGCACTGGAGCATCCACACTACTGTTATTTTGAAGTAATTATTTCTGAATTAGTATTACTCCCAATAAAAAGCAGGAGTATAGATTTTGAATTCCAAGGCCCATTATTTTGAAATAATGGGCTTGGTAGTGTGGATGCTCCACTTATAAATTCGACCCGGAGGGAAGGGGTTATTTGAAATGAAGTCCTAGTGTAGACCAGGGCTAAGAGGCCAATGTTTCTCACATATCTAGGTGACTAAGCCACGAGTGACACTCAGCTCCTCAACTATGTGCCACAAACACCTTCAGGTGCTATCAGGACTCAGTTTAGATTACCAATTCTACATTTTAAAACATCCTTTTAGTCTAAAATTGTATAAAGAAATGATCTGCTTGAAAATCTTTGGGACTCAGAAGAAGAGGACAGGGAAACACGTTCAAACCATGAAGGAGACTCTCAGCTTCATACCTTTGTATTTTTTGGATAGTAAAGAGACTAAAATTAATTTAGGCATTATTCTTGTTTAAGGGGATCATAGTGCCTCAGAAACTGCTTTCAAAAATGCGTGCAAACTATGATTATTTTTCTTGGGGTGGCCAAAATCAATTTATTCTAGCACAATTCCAACTGTCTTGAGACCCCTGAACTAAGAATGTGCTGTGTCTGGAATGTTCACTCCCTACTATAACTTGAACCCATAGGTAGAGCAAAAAAAAGCCTACTTTTCCCAGTGAACCAGACTCTTAATTACAGGATGAGTTTTGACTAGTTAGGACTGAATCCAAAACCTTTTTGTAGGTTGAAATATTTTTTGTCTGGAAAAAAATTATTGGGGAGGGAAAAAAGACAGGTGTTACAGAAATGTTTCATCGCACTGGGTTATGGCAAATGAGTTATTATAAGAAACACTGTTTCTGACATGAAGCATTGCATCAGATTAAAAATAAAATAAAAACACCAAAATATTGTATTCTAAAATTCTGGTATGCTTCCCTTCAGTTACTGGAACTGTGTATTTGCCTTCTTTTTATGACCTTTTTTCTAAAAGGTAGCTGGTACTCACAAAAATTTTTGGGACTACTCAAAACTTTTCACAGTTAATTAGTAATGCACGTAGCAAAACACCCACCCTACCTCTGGGCCTTGGGGGTAGCCCTGGTTCATTTGTAACTGATTTATTTTTAAGGTTGTCTGGCACATCTCCACCCCAACTGCTTCCAAGAAATTTTAGCCTAGCGTCAGCTGGGAAAAATCAGCTTCACATGCTGACACACAGAGGCGGCCTTTGGAAGATGGGGGCCTCTAGTGAGGCCATCAGTAGGAATCCTTAGCTCTTTTTTTGACCCAGGAATACATTAAATGCCACTATTCAGCTTTATTAAAATCTTGTGAGAAAGACCCTTCATCTGACTGCTGCATTATGTATTTCCTAGATCAGGAAGAGGAATGTTATACTTACCAGATTTGTGCCTCATTTCATATGAGGAAACCCGTGGTGGATGGTTTTTGCAGGTATCTAAAGCCATCTCTCATGCCTTGTGAGCAGCCAAAATATTACTTTGCAAGCATTTTAAATTCTACAGAAAACAACAAATGCTAGGGAAATGATCTGATGCCTTCACTCAAATCTGAGTAATGATTTGCTCTGTGTAAAATCCAACTGGACTACTACTCAATGTAATGTCAATTGGACTACTACTCAATGTGAAGTTCACAAAATTCAATCCCTTCTCCCAAGGGATCCACAGTTTTCTTGTGGTTGTATTTTTCATAAGACCTGCTTATGAGGAAAATTTCATAGAGGGTTTCCTTTTCTTGTTTTTCCATCCCCAAATGATGCACATTTCGGGTGTGTCTACACAGCAACACTATTTCAAAATAACTAGTGTTATTTCAAAATAACTGTCCGCGTCTATACAGCAGCAGTTATTTCGACATAATGTTGAAATACTGTCAAGTTGGAGGACTTCTTACTCTGACTCCTGTAACCCTCATTGTACGAGGAGTAGGGGAAGTCAGAGGAAGAGTGCTCTATTTTGAAATAAGTGCTGTGTGGATGCTTCCAATTTTGAAATAAGTTATTTTGAAGTAAGCTACGCAATTGACGTAGCTCAATTTGTGTCGCTTATGTCGAGTTAAGCCCTGCTGAGCACCCTTCTTTTTGGAAACTTCTGTATTCAACTTTCCAAGTCAGTCTTCTGGGATCTTTTAATTATCATTATGTGCACATGTTGTCAAGTAAGCAGAGCCCTGCCCTGTGTGCAAACGTTCCCTATGAAGTTGAGATACTCTTTATATTTCACAGGAAAATTCCATTCATTTGAAAATTCAGTTTCTGCTTTTGTATTGTGGTTCTTTTGTGCCTTTCAGACACAAGTCTGAGTAAAAGGGCTCATCTTTCAAAATGTGTGTCTGGATCTGAACTTTCCAAAGGGTTAGGTGTATTAGGATCCTGGAGTTTAATTTGGCCCACAGTAGAAAGAAAAAGGGGCCAATGTGAACTTCAGATCTGGATCAAATTCTTTCAATTTTAACAGCATATGTTTTTATTTTAGTTTGTTTTTACAACTTTAGAACAGCAGTGCAGAACATTAAGTATTTTCAGGGGGGAAATGATAATAAAAATGAACTACACAACCTTAGCTAGGTCAGAAAATGGGACTTTGATAGACTATCAGACCTTTGATTAAAACAGTACTCACAGATTTTATACTCTGCTAGAAAGCTGAACAAAATCCCTGCAGTTTAGTTATGCAACATTATGCAGTTTAACTGTTACTTTATGTTCACCCATGTTCAGATGCTTATACAGAAAGAATATTCCTAACCCACTGAGAGACAAGAGACTGTATTTTGTTAGGCTAGCAGACTTGTTATATTCCATTCAGCTCAGCACCATTAAATTTCTGGGCCTAGCTTTGCTGTCTGCAGCAAGGATTAATATCTCAGTATTTTCTTCTTAGTCTATGGTTACATTTCAAGAATTAAATGATCATTCAGAAAGTTGGCTTCTATTTATGAGCTGTTAAGCCTGCGATAGATATGGTACGTCAAAACGAAAAGAAATAGTCAAAGTTACAATCATTAATGTTAACTTTTCCCATGGACTCTTCATTGCTTTCATGCATAATGGGCAACCATTCTTTAACTATAATTTTACTCCAGCCTAAAGGAAAGATTTATCTGGAAAGGATGCAATGGATACCCTTTGTTATTATTTTGTGCTTATGAAAGGTGATGAACAGATCACTTTGGCAGACCAGAGATAGGTCTCACTTCAATGAAACCAGTTCCTCTGATGAAGTGGGGTTTACCCACGGAAGCTCATGATTCTATATATTTTTGTTAGTCTTTAAGGTGCCACAGGACTACTCATTGTTTTTAAAGTTACAGACTTTAAACATGGCTACCCCTCTGTGACTTTCCAGCAGTACCTGGATCTTGAGGGTCAGCATCTGAGGATGAGCGGCAATTTAGCCACTATGGCATTCAGTTCTTCATCCCTCTATTAAGATTACCAATGAAAGTGCCAATTAGGTCAAATGTAATGGTGGTTTTGTGATAGGGACACCTATTCATTAGGAACTTGATCAAACTGACCAACTCTTTTAATGTTCACAAATGAGCATCCATTTATGGAAATAACTCACACTCATTAGCAATCTGGGCTGGTATAGGACCAATGTCCTGAGTTGATATGCTAAGTAGCCCATTATCTATGGGCTTACAAAATAAGCTTGCAACCCCACTACAAAGACCGTTTTCTGAGGATTTTACCTGCCCTATCTGTCTCCAGAAAATCACAAGGGCCTTAAGATAAAAACATCACAGCTTTTATCCCCATTAGTGTTGTCTGTTATTTCTCTGTCACTTTCTCCTTTTAACTAACTGTAAAACTGTTTTTAAATCATTTTAAATTGTATTAGCCAGTATTTGGAATATGGGTCTAAAGTTCAGGCAAGTATAACAATCAGCTGAGAAATACTCACCAGACAAGTATTCATGCACTCATGTCACCTGACATATGGTGAACAAGCTGATGAATGACTCAGGATTTAAATGGTAATTACCATTCATCATTATAATAGACCTGCTAATTCATAAATTCTTGGTAAGCCAATTTTCTATAAAAAGGTTAATAATAAAAATGGAAAAGAAAGAAAAAATAGCCCTGATATGATAAAAAATGTAACAGCTAAAATATCTTCATTTCCACTTATTCCATCAAATGATTGAGTAATTTTGTACCAAAATGTCTTTTTATCTAGAACCCCACTTGCTGCAGTGGGTGCTGAAAGAAACAGAAAAGTATAGGCAGAATCCACCAACTAACGGCACAAATAAAAGATGTAATGAACAACACGAAAGGACATTGAAAAGGAGTTAAAACAACCACACACACAAAATAGGTCATCCTTGGACTGGTTTTATAATACACTGTGATAAATTATGCACCCAAAGCTACTCAGTGTCTAAAATGTGCAAGCAGCTCAAAAGGCTGCACTCAGGGATGTAGTGAGAAAGGCATGGAGTCAGTCACTGAGATCCATGACCAAAAAGGATGGAAGCTTGTTGACTAAGCTGCGGCAAATCACCCTCCTAGCAATAGAACCCTGAATGGATTTGTTAATAACAAACTTTCATTCACCTCTGCCCCAGAAAAGTATGGTGCTAGTAAGCCATACAATCGCTTTTGGGGAACAGCGACAACAGGCACCAAGAAGAATACAAGTAGATCAAGCCTTTGGGGTTACAGCTCACACAATAGCTTCTTGTATAGGAACCCAGCCTAAGGGTTATTTGGCCAATGTGCTGTTTGGGGAAGAACTGGAGCATTACAGAGCCATATCCCTCACATCTGCAGGGAAATCACCACTGAAACACTGTGCGAGTTCAGTGGTCTCAGAAAGCCTTGACCCCTGATAAATCATGCACATAAACACTCGGACACCCTGGTCCCATTGCTGTTCAGCCACAGTTCCTCACAACCAGAGCAGTGACAATAAGAAGTGAAACTGAAAAAGCATCCAAGGTACAAACTGCATTCAACTTCTTTTCCCACTACTAAGCCTGAATCCTCCTAGTCATGGGGGGCAGATTATCATAAATCTGGTTTAAATAGCACTCCGATACACTGTGCAATAGCCCTAGGGTGTGCACTTAGAGAAGAGACACCGAACTACCATTTTTTGTGTGATTGTCCCTGAATTTATATTGCTCACATTTCCTTTTTTTGTCCATGGTGGTTGTTCACCTAGGTGAGGCCCAAATGTTACTTAATTTACCTTGTGTTTGGGGCAGGAGAGGGGATTTTGTGGGATTTTGGGTGCATTTTGCCGTGTGTTTTGTACTTTACAATGAAGCCTGCTCTATTCCTCTCTCATGAATATTAGGGAACAGGATGAATGATCAGTTATTAAGTAAATAAAGTTATTAGAATACAAGAATGCCAAATCCAGTCTTTTACTCTAGCTCATGCATACTATCCTGGGATTATGGACACTATTAAAATGTATTATAATTATTGCCATCTTCAAAACACTTTACAATGTGCCTCATACAGGGGGGCAGACAGACTTGCTGGGCCCCAGGGCAAAGTGTGTGTGTGTGTGGGGGGGGACTCCACACTCTCAGAAAGGGTGGGACTCTGAATGCAAGGCGGGGGGGCTAGGGGCAGCCAGCCCTCAATCTCTCCCAGAGCATGCCACACACTCCTCCCTGGCAACCCTTAGAGCTTCCTGGTGCACACCTCAGAGTGCTCAGTGGTGATTTAAAGAGAGGGGGGCTTCAGTCACCACCACTGCCGCAGTAAAGGCATCCAGGAGCCCCGGGACCTTTTGAATCATTGGACTCTGGGACAACTGCCCTCTTTGTCCACCCCCACCTCCATTGGTGGGCCTGGTCTTATTGACTGCTGTAACGCAACCTCTTCTAGCACCTCTACTCGCTTACTCTCTCGCTCTCTCTCTCTTTCAGATCTAGGCTTTTTTTTTGTTCAGCCTTTTTTAGAAACAAGGACTAGTCATTAAAACTTGTTCTGAATTGAGTTTGTACACAGTTTTGGTTTGGGCACTTTTTAAAGATATTTCTCATGCACTAATTAAAATGTCAAATTAGAATGTATGGAAATTGTATACACTATTACAAAAACATTTCAGTTTCGCATTATCTTTCTCAGCGCCTCTCGCAAGAACAGTTAAAGAGAAGAGCATCCACCAAAACAAAATATAATATAAAATAAAATAGAACAATTCTTAAACAAAAGAAAACAAACAAATCTTGTATGTAGGAGCAAGAAAAGTGAGGAATCCTTTTAAAACCTTAAATTACAGCAAGCTACAATACAAGGCTATTTATAAAGACCCTAAGTACAGTACATTTCCCCTTTATTATAACATAAAAAAGACCAGATTCACTTGCAGTAAAGTTAAATCATGTGAATGATGAATTTAGAATATGGCAAGCTTTCATCTATTTGCATAACTCTTGTTCTGACTTTTTTGGGGAAAATCAAAAGCTTAGCACATGAAATATGAAATGTCATGAATAACAAGCATTGTTATTTGTTTTGTTTTCTTGGGGATACTAAAACATAAGAAGTGGGTTAGCTGTTGGGTCATATGCAAACAGGATTAAATTGGAACAGGATGAATCAAAATGCTTTTGTTCCATCAATTACACAATCAAAGGATAAAGATTCAGCTGAATTAGTATGCAAATTCCCTATTTTGTCATAAATCAAAATACTTCATTGTGGAGTTAGTAATAGTTTAAGAGGGGGGGATAAAGAGTAATGAAGACAGATACACAAGTAATGAGTTGTATATACTGCAGAGATCATGGGATCCAGGGATGCTTGTACCACCATGGTAAGCATGAATAAAGCTTCTGTGGGTTGTGAAGTCATTGGAATGTTGCAATGTGCACATATCCTTGGTTAGTTTCTCTACAATGTGTTTTTTTATAACTGGTTATTATACACACAAAAAAGTCTTTTTGATGGAAACCAGGTAGAAAGTGATCTCCTGTCATCTGCACTTTGATATTTTGTAGAATTCAGTCCACTAGAGATTTTCTATTGTAGAAGGAAATATTTTAGACTTCTATGCTTATATGTGTGATTTCAAGGTAGATCAGCTGTGGCTGAACAATAGGACGTTAACAATGAAATTATCTCTTCTAAGCAAGTAGGTCAACACTTCCAACATTGGGAGCCTAAAATTAGGCACTTAAATCTATTTTTATGGTTTTTGATGTGCTTAACTGTTCACCAGATCAGGCCCTTAAAAGTGGGCCACATATGCAGAGATGTTGAGCACCTTCAGCTCTCATCAATTTACTGGGACACTTGTTATCAATGGGAGTTGAGTTTAAAATTTTGGCACAAAGGTTTATGTTAATTTTTAGAGTTTACTATGAGTCATATGGACATTAGCATCTTGCAATGTATAGGCAGATCTACATCATACATCACACAACTACAGCATGCCTCAAACAACTACATCATAGTTTTCTCTAATCATGTACCAGCACTGTAATAGGCACTTTACAAACACAGAACAACAGACAGTTCCTGTTCTAAGGAGCTTACAATCTAAGTATAAGACAAGAGACAACATATAAATACAGATAAACGGGGGAGTTACAAGCAAGCACAGTATTGGGCAACATGATAGGCAGTGGTCTTAGCACACTATTGGGGTTTTTTTGTAGGCTTCACAGCAAAGGAGACTTTTTGAGAATGGATTGGAATACAGTTCTTTGCAGATAAAGTCCTCCCTAGCATGAGGGGCAGCCTGGGAGAAAACCTAAAGATGCTTGTTTGAAAATTCGGCAAGTGTGTGGTGGATCATGAGTTGATCATAGGCAGGGGCTGATCCCTCAATGGTTGAGAGATGATAGGTGGGTTTGTGCTGACCATGATTGGCCTTGAAAGCAGCTTCTCTTTAATGTGATAGAGAACATGGAGGGATGTAAAGAGAAGAGCGATATGGTCAAAGTGATGTTAGCAGCAGCTGTCTGAATATTTGCAGAGCAAAATTACATCTGTCAAGGTTAGAAAGAAGGATCTTCCAGAAACTGAGGTGTGAGCTGAAGGGAGCTTGGACACAAGTTTTAATTGTGTGGGTGGATCAGAAAGGACATACTTTGGAGATATAAAGAATTGCAAGTTTTACACATAGCCTGTCTGTGAGGACAAAGAGAGATGTCTGACCCAGAGATAATGCCTATGTTCCTGTGTTGTCTTCATTATATATAAAGGAGAAAGGGGCCACTTTAGATTTGTAAATTGTTTTCTATCGCTGCATCATAAGCAGTATTGTATTATTGTGTAGAATAACATTTTTGGGTTTTGCATGTATTTCCACTGGGGGAAGCATTTCTTATGTGCCCCATAGTAAGCAAAACAATGCTTTGCATGTTTGTTTGAGCTTGTAAACCACTAGCAGCTATTTTGCAGTTGATTGCAGAAAGTATAAATATGTTACAGTTAAAAGGCTAAATCCAAGGATGCAGTAAAAAGCTTGGGAAGCGGGCTTTGTGCCAGATATCTCATGGAGTGGGTAGCTAACACAACTCTCCAGAGCCTCAACATACTTCCACTGCAGAAGAGAGCCATGGAGGATTTGAAGATCTGGTGATAGATTGTTTGCTCCTCTTTATAGCCTCACCCTGATCCATGCCCAGTTAACTCCTGCTCTGGGCTCTCAGGCACCCCTTAGGGAGCTGGGCTGTGCACATTGCATATGGAAACCCTTCTTTCTGCTGCCCGAGTCACTTCTGTAGCTGTGCAGTTTGGAGTTGGATTTGCCTCAGAAAGCTTTTCTTTACTGGAAAACAGAGAGTTAGATGTTGTTTATAAATAGGCAACCCCAGGGAAAATCCTTTGAAGCTTTTAAAAAATGTCTGTGGAGATGTTTCATCTCCTGAAGAATATTTTCCATATATAGGTTTTCTTGCTGCATACCATAGGAGCAGGAAGCCAAAGAGTATTTTTTTCAGGGCTCTTGCTTATGTCTAGGCTTTTCCTGGAAGAAGGCCAAACTTTGAAAGTTTCAAAACAAGGCTCCTCTTCGAACCATTACATACAAGATGGTCATGGAGGGCATGTCTACATTAGGAAATTATTCAAAATAAGTTATTGCAAAATAATAACTCCCAAAATAACTATTTTGAAATAGCGTGTCCACACTGATTAGCACCTGTATCACATTTAAAGCCTCTGGAAGCACTCCAGGGAGGGCACCAGGAAAGCAGACACTGTAGCTGTTTGCTGAGGCTAGCTGAGATACATGCATAAAGGGGCGCCTCTCTACAGCCATGTCTCACACACCACTTCTCCACTACCTACTCCTCTCAGGACACCAAACTTGCCGTGTGCTCTGGTTGTCCTTGCAGATGCCACAGCACTGACTACATGGAGCTGCTACGCCTCATGGTGCAGTTGATCCACACTGCCCATGTGCTGATTCAGGCCACAACGAGCAACCCGGACCGGCGGACCTCTTCACCTAGACCCTACCACTCCTGATGCACCAAATGATTTTCCATCTCCTGCACACAGTGGAACTCCGCTTGTGGTGGAGGCAGACCTGTTCCGACTGGTGGGACCACATCCTTCTGCAGTGAAGGGACGGGTTGATGCGTCTGCTTCTTCATGGGCTCCCAGAGGATGTGATCAAGAGAGAGAGCGAGACATGCCTAGGGGGCAGTACTTATATTTAGTTCATGGAGGAAAAGCGGAGTGATTGACAGTACCAGCTGTGCCCAACTTCTGAGGGAAACGCTGCCAGCCTGTACTTTTGGCGGGAAAAGCCAGTCCAAACCAGTACTTGTTTACCTCAAACTGTCCTCTTAAAGTTCAAAATGGAGGCAGTAATCCAAGATGGATTTGGCTTTTTCCAAAATGGAGTCCTGATTACACTGTCCAATCAAACTCACTTAAAATCACTCCCAACTGTGAGGAAATCCACGGTCAGGGCCAAGCTCATGCAGGTTTTACTATTTCACTAGGAGGGTGGTGAAGCACTGGAAAGGGTTATCTAGGCACGTGGTGGAATCTCGAACCCTAGACATTTTTAAATCCTGGCTTGACAAAGTCCTGGATGGGATGATTTACTTGGGGTTGGTCCTGCTTTGAGCAGGGGGTAGGACTCGATGACCTCCTGAGGTCTCTTCCAACTCTAGGATTCTATGATTCTATAATTCTATAGGTTGTCAAGGCCATTGACACCATCCTCCTACAGAGGATCATCCCCCAGGGGAAAGTCGACCCCATCATCGCTGGCTTTGTCGCCATAGGCTTCCCCAGCTGCAGGGAGGCCACAGACAGCACCCATATTCCCATTCTGTCCTCTGACCACCGTGCCTCAGACTACATCAGCAGGAAGGGGTACCTTTCAATGGTTGACCACAAGGGCCAATACATGGACATTTACATTGGGCGGTCAGGGAAGGTGCACAATGCCCATATATTCTGGTACTCAAGCCTGGACATGCCAGCACTTCTTTCCCCAACCGTGCCATCAGGATCAGGGACATGGACATGCCCACGTGCATTCTGGGTGACACAGCCTACCCCTTGTTCCCCTGGCTGATGAAGCCCTACACAGGCTGCCTGGACCTCACCAAGGAGCATTTCAATACCAATCTCAGCAGCTGCCACTTGGTGGTCGAGTGTGCCTTCGGCTGCATAAAGGGGAGGTTCAGAATCTCCTCACCCTCCTGGACCTCAATGATTGAAACATATGTAGTGATGGCTTGCTGTGTGCTCCACAACATAAGTGAGAGCAAGAGGGAGACTTTTCTGCCAGAGTGGGGGGCAGGGGCTGAGTGACAGGCCAGGGCTTATGAGCAGCTGGACACTGCTGCCATTCAGAGAGCACATCAGGGGGTTGTGCTCATCCGGGAGGCCTTGAGGGAGCATTTCAGCCCAAGCTACCTGTGATACTCTCCCTCGGGCCTCCCCACAAGTGTCATGTGTGTCTTTCCTTCCCCACCCCTCCCTTCCCCTGTACTCCCTTCGCACCTTCCTCCCTTCCCTGCAGATCAAATAAAGAACCCTCTTTTGTTTGAAAATCCAATTGTCATTTTTTATTTGGGGCATATACAATAGGGGAGGGACTGGAGAAAGAACCTGGGAGTGGGGAGAGAGAGGAGAGGGACTGAGGGATGGAGTAGGACTGGCACCTGCTTCGGGTACCTCAGGAGGCTTTGGCTGCCTGGGAGGTCCCATCACCACATATATAGGGACCTGGTGGTGTCCTGGCTGGCCTGCTCCTCTTCCACAACCCAGCCTTCATGGAAGCTAATCCGACCTTACACATCTGCATTGTACCTCTTGGTGCGGAGATCCTGGATGTTGGGCTCCTGCCCCCAGACCTTGATGAGATCCAGGATCTCTGCACTAGTCCAAGCTGGTGCCCTCTTTTGCCCTTGCCCAGGGGCATCAGAGGGTGCTGCAGATGTACTGGCAGCTGATAGGGGCACAGAGGGAGCGCTGGGGTCAGACATGGCTTCTGTAATGAAGGGTGCTGTGTGGCATGGGGCTACCAGGGCTCACCTGGTGCCACAAGCCCTTTCTCTTCTGCTTGCAGCTTTAGAGTCTGCAGGAGAAGGGGAGCACTGGAATTGTCAGAGGTGTGGCCAGAGTGGCCACAACAGTAGCTGTGGGAGGCCTATGGAAGCCAATTATTTTGAAATAGCAGCAGCTGAACATCCACACTAGCGCTATTTCAAAATAACAATTTCAAAATAAGCGTTATTGCTCATGACAAGCAGGAGTACAGATTTCAAAATAACAAGCCCGTTATTTTGGAATAGCGGGGTTGGTAATGTGGATGCTCTGCTTGTCATTTTGAAATAAGGGGGATTATTTTGAAATAACTCCCTAGAGTAGACCAGGGCTGAGAAGGCTGTGAAGGGCTGAAGCATCTAAAGAGTAATTAACATTTGGTGTGGCACCGCCGAAAAATATGGTAGTTATTGTTATTCTTACATTATAATTCATCTCTCTTAGTACAGAGTGAAATTCTGTGGTCTGTGTTGCATGGGTGGTCACACTAAATGATCAGGAGAGCCCCTCCTGGCCTTGGAATAATGAAAGCCTTTCTAGGCTTCTTCTTTACTGCAAGTGGTTTCTGGCTTCTTAGAATGGCATTGGCACAAGAGGGAGCAGTCATGTGGAAGCATTTTGGGTAGTGAGGATGATGTGGCAAAGGCAGTACAGCACAAGGCTGGTTTCTCTCTGATGTTGGTCTTTTAGTAGGATGTGGCTGTTTTACGCTGACATGTACAGTTTTTGGAGAACTGCGATGAACCTTTTCCTCACTGCGCCTGGCACGGTACTTTGTGATGGATTAAGCCACTATAAAGGAACAAATTCCTGGCTTGAAGATTGTTGGGTTGAATTTGTGTGCTCTTGTGTTTTAATAATGAATCCAGGGCCGCTCCAAACCATCTGACACTGCAAATGAGCAAACATTTTCAGACACCTCTTGATGCTCTCTGAGATGGAACGTCTTCCTGTGGGGAAGGTTTTTTTCACTTGAGGTCACAGTTCTCATAGTGTCTAAAAGATTTAGTATCAGTTATAATAACAGCTGTGAAACACAGGTTTCTTTCTGTTAGCTCATTGTGGTTTTAATGCCATCTCTGCTCTATAGATACTGTAAGTAAATGAGCAGATCACATACTGAGCACAAATCAGTGATTTTTTAAAAATTGTTTTGTGTACATTTTCTGCTTGAACCCTTATGCTACAGAATATGAAAACCTCTCATTCTGGAGCAGCAGGTCTGCGCTCCTAGCTCAATTGTGACGTGGCCTATATGGCTGCAGAAGGGAGTAAAAGGATGTAAGACAGAAGTTCCCAACTGCCGGTCTGCGGCCTGCTGTTGGGCTGTGGACCTCTGGCAGCTGGGCTGCAGCAGCTCTTGGGATACACTGCTCCTGCCACAGTTGTTGAGAGAGGCATGTCCTGCCCCACCTCTCAGTCAACCAGCAGCGGGCAGGGACGGGGTCTCTTTCCAGACACAGAAGAGCACTTTGCTGCATGGTGGGAGGGCCATGTGGAACCCAACACAGCAGCCTTAGAGCAGCCATGACCTGGACAGCACCACTCAGCTGGTGGCTGGGAGGCAGCACAGGGCTAGGTGAAGGAGTGGGGCAGGCACTGGGGGGCCCCAGGGGCAGGGTTAGTGCTGGGGGTGGGGGACTCTGAGAGGTAGGGGGCTGACTCTGGGGGGCACTGGGGTACCTGGGGTGGAGAGCTGGCACTGGGGGACTTTCGGGACGAGGCTAATATTGAGGACTGGCAGCTGGCACTGGGGAGGGTTCTGCGGGAGTTGGGTACAGTGGGGCTCTGGAAACAGGAGGCTGGCACAGGGGGTGTGGTGATCAGGGGCTCTAAGGGGTGGGGGCTGGCACTGAGACATTTGGGATGCAGGGGCTGGCACGGGGAGGGTTGGGTGCAGGGAACTGGGTCAGTGGCTGGCACTGGGGGATAGTGAGGGGTAGGGGACTCTAGGGGTTAAGACTGGCACTGGGGGCTCTGGGGGCTGGGGCTATCACTTTATTTGCATATTTGCATAATGAATATTCAAATATGCAAATAAAATGTTCTCAGTCTGCCAAAAGTTTGTGAACGGGTTTTCTGCTCCCTGGTATAAAAAAAAGTTGGGAACCACTGATGTAAGGCACCTGTGGGCAACCTGCATTGTGAGTCACAAATCATGAAGGAAAGCAGCTGCATTGCTACTTCCATTTAAGAGCAGGTTAGATAGACATCTGTCAGGGATGGTCTAGTTAGTGCTGGGTCCTGCTGTGAGGGCAAGGGACTGGACTCAATGACCTCTCGAGGTCCCTTCCAGTTCTAATGTTCTATGATTCTATGATTCTTTCTGTGCAGGTGGGAGGGGACTGAGCGGGCAGAGCTTTGGCTCACCATCCCACCCTCCTTACCCCACTACCAGTGTGATGGCCAGCAACTCTGAGCTGGCATGGAGGAGAAAGCAACTTGCACCAAGAAAAGAGCTGGCACAGTTGAGTGTACTTGTATGAAGCATAGCAGAAGCAATCAGTCTAACCCAAACAGCCAAGCTACTCCTAAATGAATGATACAAAGATAGGGGAGCCACTCCCAAGAAATGATATCTAGGTTGTTAAACAATAATGTTTAGAGAGGAGCTAGAAATGCTCAGAGAGGTGGATACTTTGGGGAGCCCTCAGACTTTGAGGGTTGTAGCCCCAACTCTGATTAGGAAAATGAACTTGTTCACTCTAGCATGGGGATGTTTATATTTTCTTATTTTCTGTGGAAAGTAAAGAAGGTCTTTAAGGTCTTTATTAGTAGACAGTTGTTATTTAATTATGAGTGCATCTACACAGCAGGGCTTAACTCAAAATAAGCTACTCAAATTGAACTACGTCAATGGCATAGCTTATTTCAAAATAATGTTTTTTTCCTCTGATTATTTTCCTCAAAATAGCACTCTTCCTCCAACTTCCCTTATTCCTCATACAATGAGAGTTACAGGAGTCGGAATAAGAAGTCCTCCAGCTTGACAGTATTTTGACATTATTTCGAAATAACTGCCTGCTGTGTAGACGTGGACTAAGTTATTTTGAAATAACGCTAGTTATTTTGAAATAATGTTGCTGTGTAGACGTACCCTTATGGCATAAATGTGGAATTTAAACCACCTGGGTTCAGCTGACAAAAATATTTAGGCAAACATACCAACCCATTTCATTCATGTTTGTTTTTGTTGTTGGTGGTTTTTGTTTGTTTGTTTGTTTTTGCAGTGGGTTCAGTGCATGTTAATTTGAGTGATCATCTATGTGTATTTTTCAGCCATATGGAAGAGAAAGAGAAAGAGAGAGAGAGAGATGGAGTTTA
Organism: Pelochelys cantorii; assembly: GCA_032595735.1. Taxonomy (NCBI): domain Eukaryota; kingdom Metazoa; phylum Chordata; order Testudines; family Trionychidae; genus Pelochelys; species Pelochelys cantorii. Next base: position 300,892,728 of record CM064326.1, on the reverse strand, counting down.
AGTAGCGGGACATTTCTCTGTGAAATTCAAATATGTGTCTGTATGGGGTAAATATACTTCCTCACAAGATGAGAAGAATCAAGTAATTGTGCCATTAATCCCTTCCTCCTCTCTTTAACTGATGCCATGGTAGTTACAAATGGAATTCCTGGGTGGTAATGCCACACTGGTGAACTTGATTCTGAAATTCTCAGAGGGGTAGAGCCATGTTAGTCTGTCACTGGCTTTTGTGGGCACAACCCACTTCTTCCGATGAATGGAGCAATTCATCGGAAGAAGTGGTTTGTGCCTATGGAAGCTCATGATGCCATCTATATTTTTTGTTAGTCTCTAAGGTGCTGCAGGGCCATTCATTGTTTTTTAAGTTGATTCTGAAATGTGAGGTCATCTGTCTAGGAACAAAGAATGCAGGCCGTACATACATTAAAAAACCACAGAAAACTTTGGTAGACCAGTTCTCCTCAGTGCCAAAACTCAGCCTCCTGTGGATCTGAGATGAAATTAGCAGCCTGATAATGCTCTGCTCCTTATTCAGGCATTTACACCTGTGTGAAGGGAGTGCAAAGAGGATGTCAATTACTATCATCCCCATCTGGCTATGTTTTACACCCCCTTTGTGCCTGTCTAAATGGCTATACATGATGCAAAGCGGAAGAGAATCAGGCCCTAAGTCTTCATGAGCTGCAGGTTTGAAACTTCAGTCTTCCTGCCTTCAGGAACTTAGGTAAGTAACCCCAGGGGAAGTTTCTTCAGTAACATAGAAATAGCTCCTGAACAACAAGGACCTATATGCAGGTCTTGTCCATCTGGCCTGAGACAATCAATTCTTTAAGGATGGTTCTTAATTTCCTTAAAAAGGGACATCCTCAAATGGGTGTGCTGAGCGAGAAAGAGCAAAAGGACACGTCTTTCCCAAAGTATTTCTGTGCTGGAGACAGTAACAACTTGAGCTGGTCAGGAATTTGCCATCTAAACATTTTTGTCAGAAAATGCCCCAAACCATTCACAGGAAAGGGTCAGTTTTGATTAATTTCCTGTTTCCCCTCAAAAAAAAAAAATCAGAATTGCCACTTCCAAATCCTACTGAGACAATGGAAGCTGCACATGCTCAGTACATTTGAAAATCAGCCGACTGACTAATATGACAGGCCCTGATTCAGCAAGCTACTTCAGTGCATACCTCATTTTAAACATCAGAGTAGACACCTTGGGCCATGTTTTCAAAGGCATTAATTTCAATGGGAGTAAAGTGCATGAACACCTTGGTGGAGCTGAGCCACTGAGTTCAATGGAACAACTCACATGCTTAAAGATAGACACATAGGCTACATCTATACTACATGCTTCTTGCACAAGAAGCCTTTTGTGCAAGAGTTTTTGCGCAAAAATTTCTTGCACAAGAGCACGTCCACACCTCAAAGCGCATCGCAAAAGCGATGTGCTTTTGTGCAAGAGAGCATCCACACTGCATGGACGCTCTTGCGCAAGAAAGCTCTGATGGCCATTCACAGAATGGCCATCAGAGCGCCTGTGCTTTTTCCCATAGGGGTTTCTTACGCAAGAAACCTCTCTGGAACGTCCACACTTGTCTTTTTGCGCAAGAGCTATAGCGCAAAAGGGAGTTAAGCCTCGTAAAAGGAGGTTTACCTATGGCGGAAAAAGCCCTCTGTTCTGCCGTTTTACTCTTGAATTCCTTGCGCAAAAGCGCATTTGTGGTGTGGACGCTCCACAGGTTTTTGCGCAAAAACAGCTGGTTTTGCACAAAAACCTTGCAGTGTAGACGTAGCCCGAGAATTATAGAAATGACAGCCTCCTGCACTAACGCAGGCCCAAGTAAACCTAGAATCTGACTATCCCTGACAGATGTGTGTCTAACCTCCCATCTTAAAAACCTCCCTTACAAACTCCCTTGTAAGTTTTTCCAGTGCTTAATTATCCTTGTAGGCAGAAAGCTTTTCCTAATAGCTAACCTAAATCTCCCTTGCTGCAGATTAAGTCCATTTTTTCTTGTTCTACCTTCAGTGGAAATGGAGGACAATTGAGCACAGCACTTTTTTATAACATATTTGAAATCAGTGCTCAGGTCCCCCTGTTAGCTAAAAACTAAACATGCTCACTTTTTCTTAACTTTTCCTCATAGCTCTCCTTTTTTTTTTAATAAATCTTTTAAGTTTCTCTCCTTTGCATTCTCTCCAGTATGTCCCCATCTTTCCAAAAGTGTGACACTCTGAAGGGAACAGAGTACTCCAGATGAGGTTGCACTGGTACCAATTACAGCAGAACAGCTGCCTCTTGTATATTGCATATGATACTCCTGTTAATACCCCCGAGGATGATGAGTCTTTTTGGCAGCTGCATCACATTGTTGACTCATTCACTAGAGGTTGAACCTCCCAAATCCAGGACTCTCTGGTCCAGCAACATCGTGTTCTGGCAGGGCCAGTGATGTTGCTGGACCAAAAAGCCCTGGAGAAAAGCAGGGGCTGGGGATCTGCAGTTGGGTCAGGCAGCATCTGGGGAACCCCAGTATTAACAGGGCCAGGCGGTGGCCTGGGAGACAAAGCTCTGGCCAGGGAACCCCTGGCATCAGCAGAGCCAGGTGGCAGCCAGGAAGCTCCAACCCATGCTGGGGAGCCCCTTGCATTAGCAGAGCCATGGTGGTGAGGGAGTCCTGGCCTGAGCTGGGGAACCACCAGATGCAGCTGGGTTGCCTGTGGCTGGGCAGCCTAGTCGGGAACCCTGGGAAACCCCTGGTAGCAGCGAGGCTGGGATGACTTGGCAACCTCCATCAGGGAACCCCCTGCTGAAGTAGGGGTGGCAGAAGCAGGTGGCTGGAATCCCCAACAGCAGCGGGACATCCCTAGCAGTGGGGCGGGATGGCCAGATGTCTCCAGCGGGGGAAGCCCTGGAGGCAGCAGGGCTGGTGGTAGCTGGGTGATCCCAGCTGGGAACCTTAGAAAACATCCTGCAGCAGCAGGGCTGGCAGCAGCTAAGCAGTCCCCACTGGGAACCCTGGGAGACCCTGGGGCAGAGCGCAGGCAGTAAGGTGGGGAACTGTGTCGGGACAGCTTTAGCAGGTCCAGTGGCAAGGCAGGGAGCCCCAGGGAGAGGAGCCTGGCAGCAGGGCAGCCAGCAGGGGAGCACTGACCTCTCCTGGTCCGACAAACTCCCTGGTCCAGGACAGCTCAGGTGTCAAGGGTGCCAGACCATGGAGGTCTAATCTATATAATCACCAGGTCCTTTTCAGCGATACCACTGCCTACCCGGTTATTCCCCATTTTGTATTGTGCATTTCATTTTTCCTTCCTACGTGTCATACTTTCCACTTCACTTTATTGAACTTCATCTTGCTGAATTGAGACGAGTCCTTCAATTCACCAAGGTTATTTTTAGTTATAATCCTGTCCTCCAAAGTGCCTGCAACCCTGTTCAGCTTGTTGTCATCTGCAAATTTTTAAGTGCACTCTCCACTCCATTATGCAAGTCATTAATGAAAATATTGAATAGTGTCAGACCCAGGATTCTTCTGGATTCCACTAGACATACCGCCCCCCCCAGTCTGACAGTAAACCATTGATACTCTTTGAGTACCAAACTTCAACCATTTGTGAACCTACCTCATAGTAATTTCATCTGGATCACATTTCTCTAGTTTGCTTCTGAAACTGTCATCTGGAACTGTCTCAAAAGCTGTGCTCAAATCAAGATATGTCACGTCTACTGCTTCCACACTATCCATTAGGCCAGTAAAAAGGAAATTTCTCTTAAAAAAGGAAATGTGGCTTGTTTGTTCTTGACAAACTATGCTGGTTAGGCCTCATAACTAGAGCCCGGAAAACCTATGGATATCCGCTTTATATCCTTGTGTATTTGCATCCACATCTGCCGCTCATTTCTGCAAATATGGATGCAGATAAAAATGTTATATTTAGAACCCTGCAAATTTGTGGATATCTGCTTTATATTTATGGGTGTCTGCATCTGTGGATATGGATGCAGATATCTGCAGCTCATTTTTTGGGGATACAGATGTGGATACAATGTATCTTACTCATACATCTTTATCCTACAGGTGTTTACAGGCTGATTAAGGACCTTGTTGGTACAGTGGTAGATCCAGGAATAGAGCTCACATCTCCTGACACTAGTTCCAGTGTTTTTACAACTAGCCCACACCTTCTTATGGAAGTGCAGGCAGGACATGGCTGACATATGTGATAGCAATCATCATCTATTCCAAATGCAAATAATGCTACTGTTGATGGCAGGTCTCAAATGTGGAGCCTTGTGAGAAAACAGTTGGGTAAAATTAAAAAGAGCAATAGCAAGAGTTACAGAATGCTGACAACTTTCCTGCACCTTAATCTGTTGCTCTTTAAAATTTGCCATAGGCCCCGTCACCAGAAAAAGAAAAGGAGAACAAAGTCAAGGCAGATATCTCATCATGTGTCTTCATGGGAGCATTAGCCAATCTTCTGTACCTCTACCTCATCCTCAAATAGCTGAAATTTGAGCAAGGACCTGGAGTTTTATTCTCCAAGTTTCTCTATATAAAATGTACTTAAGCCTCCCCAAACGATACAGTTTTCTAAGACTGGAAATAATCTTCCTGTGATGGAACAGGTATAGGAAGAATACGTTCTATATGTGCTTTATTTTACTGTATATTTTTATAGAGATTTGCGGTTGAAGTCAAAAAGGGAATTTTACTTATGCGTTAGGCCTGAGTGATTTTGTTTAAAATAAAAATAAGTACATAAATAAAAAAAGAGGAGCTTAGTCCCATCAAATCCCAGTTGTAGAACATATTTGTTTGGTTTTTGTTGTGTTTTATGTTCTTGGGCAACTATGGAGATTTAAACAGAATTTCTAGTTTTGGTTCAATTGGATTTTAAAGAGGAGCTTTTGCAATTGCTGTGCCAATTCAAACTTTTACTTTCCCCTAAAATGCAAGAGCCAGGAATGTTTTATTTCCTTGGTTTAATTTTTTTATTAAAAAGTAAAAGTTTAAATTGGCAGAGAAACTGCTGTTTAAGCTGCTAGTACATCAACATCAGAGAGATGGTTTTTGAGCCCTTGATAATGGGCCAGGTATGTAACAAAAACTACAAGAAGAAGAAGAAAAAGGAGATCACATGGTGGGAGGATCAGTTTTATTTAGTCTCCATTGCCCTAATAGATTTAATGAACATTCATAAAACATATATAAAACATACATAAAGCATACATGCATGCACACATACATAAAACATACATAAAATATACATACATGCCTACATACCAAGTGGCTCCTAAGTCCATAGCCAGCAGAGATCCAGCATATGTCAATATTGCACTGGGCAGGCATCCCCAAAAATGATGGGATATATAACTTCACAGTGCATCCCTGTTTAATGGTATGATTGGCATACATTTCTGAAGAAATGGCCCTCATAACTTACTTAAAGCTCTTCTTCTTGTGAGTGATGCTCATAAGTGAGATAATTATATTCAGCATTACGCCACTTAGTCCTCTTAAAAATTATAGCATCAGGGTCCTGATGTTGTAATTTGGCATTTCGACTGCAAGAACTGAGACTTAACATTTAATGTCTGAGCCACTTTGGATACCTTCCACCTAAAACTTGGCAGGCAGCTTTGACTGCCCAGATGCCTTTTTTTTAATGGTTTAAAATTAGTTAGGCCCCCTTCTACTCATACAGTGGTCAAGAATTAGTTCAGAGTTGGTTTTCAACATTTTGTAAACAGGTCCTTGTTGTTAAAATGATATTGTTAAAAAATACAATTTGCTACCTGTCACTAGTTCTTGTCGGCTCTATTGACCTTTGTATTTTGAAGCCAACCAACCAACCAATCAACAAAGAATGTTTCAAATGTCCTCAGGGTTTAATGGTGAAAATCAAATACTTCACATTAGCACAAATGAATTCTCAAACAGACTTCACCAGTTTCATCTTACCTGTTAAATACAGACAACTGGAATGACTATAAGAAATGTCAGTTAGTAAGATTAAGAAACTGAAGTTCTTCTTTGCAATGCAGGGTAACAGTTTTGCTTTTTGCCTTGTGTAGCTGAATTACATTCCTCGTGGATAAGGAAAGAGTGCTTTGAATGGGACCTTAATGAGTTATTGTGGAAGCTTGTTTCTGAAATCAGTTACCTTAATCATGTTTGCATAATAGAAACAGGGGTGCTAGAATAATTTTTAGAGTGGGGATGCAAAGAGCCATTGATCAAACAGTAAACCTTGGATATAAAGGAAACACACCTATAGTTCCAGCACCTATGACTAGAAATGGTCCAATATTAAAAAAACCCTAGATTCTCATCAGCCGTTGGCCTGTGAGATAAGATGCCATAGCAGACAGCCAACAACCCATTACTTGCTGCCCCCTGCACCAAATAAATCATTCCAACACACCTGCCAAACATAGCTAACCTTACATATACACTCAGAGCGTGAAGAAGTTTTGATAGACTTTTGACAGCGATTTTAATAGGATGTGATTCTGTTCCTAAAAAGTCAGTCAGAATACCCTCATTGTCATGAAAATGTGCATGAGTAGGCCTATGTAAGAACCTATTTCTGAAGAACCCCATAAATTGTGACTTCAGTGTCCCAAATGCTGAAAAATTTGCTCTCACATGTGGTCCTCATGTCTATTACCCACGGGATGGTCTTATTTAGTCTATTTTGTTTTAGTCTATACTGAATGAGTTACAGAGAAAAAACTTTGATTGGGTAAAGGGTGGCTAAGGGAGCTTTCTGATGTAAAGAATCTATTTGAGAGGTTTCTTACTTATTGTTAGTTTTTTACAAAATTGTATTTATCATCAAGTAGTGACAGTCTGTTGGGTTCTTGCAGTCACTCCATAATGCTTGACTTGTCACTACTGCAAGTTTCCGTACTAACAAAATGCAGAAAGATACTTGGTTAGGCCTTTAGCCCAAAGACAATTAAATAATGTCAGTGTAAGAACAGGAACCTTTTCCATTTGCAAAAGCCTCTTAGTTTACTGCAACATGTTTAGGAACATCATGGCAGATTCCAGTAGGGGAGTCCCCTCCTACTACGATTTAAAAGGAATAGGGATTGTAATGTGGTGACCTGATTCAGAACGTTATGCCATAGTTTCAGCATTGTGCTCGGAGCACCCACAGTTCCTGGGCTTAATGAAATTTGAATTTATTGTATGGTTCAGAACAATATTTGGAAGATCACCAATAAATATAGGAGGTTTGCAGTTGAGATAAGGGGCTGGGTTTTTCCAGGATTTGAATCTCTGGCGAAAAGCTCACGGCAGGACCAGATCTTTTCTTCACACTGGATGTAAAATGCATTTGCCTGTGATGGCAGCTTGTGACAAAGCTCTATCCTTCCTGCAATTCTTATAGCAGCGATTATCCAGCAAAGACTGTAGGTGTGTATCCACTTAGCTGTGCTTTGCACTATGTAAAACAGCAGTCAAGAAGGAGCACTTGACTTTAGAGCAGGTTTTTTTAAAATGAGAAAGCCACCTATTCAGTAAAAATTGCATGCCAAACCTTTCTCGGTCTTATTTCATGTTGAATTATGATATGAAGATATTGTCCTGGAATGAAAAAAAATGTGTACCTGCATACAACTGCTTGTTCTATTTTTCAGGCTAACCGCTTAGCTGTAACATTTGTGCATTAGCTAAATAACATCTCAAGGGGAGATGGAGATAGAACCTTGATGTCTACTGATTGTACATGTGTGAGTTTGCGCTCTCAAAGGATGGTCCTTAAAAAACTCCCTGCTGGAAGCTATTGTGCATATTGTAAAAAGACCGTTGCTAAGTGCCAATTGAGCTAGTACTGTATACTTGCCATTTTAAAAGAAGATTTCATACCACTTGATTATGTTAAATAGAAATGTTTGAAATTTAAACTGAATTACATCAAAATGCCAAGGTAGTTATATGTCTAAAGAGCTGCTGCTACTCTCTCCCTTAACTAATGTCAATCCCTTCTAGGAGATGGTTTTATATAAAACTATGACAGAGTATATTACTAGAGAAGTTTAGAGATCCTTGATATAAAGAAGTAATAAATACACTCTACAATATAACCCAACCCAATATTTATATTGACTTGCAAAAATAAAACACACACACACAAAATAACCCCCTTATATTTAAGATTTTGCCTTTTGCAAAAAAGAAACAAGGGCCTACAACCTATAGTAGATATAGATGTAGATATAAAAATCCAATCTGGTAAACACATTTATTAAAAAATAAACCAAATATTTACTCAAGATCAATTTAGTGACATTGGAAAGAAAGTACAACATCAAGGAATACTAGATAAGTCTAAAAGAGTCCAGTAGAAACCATAATCTTCAGTTTCAGTCATGATGAAGAGTGAATAAATATAACATCAAGGGTTGGAAAATACAGAGACAAAAAAAAGATCGAAATCCACTCTAAAATCATAGCACATGTCTTGTATTCTTGGGATCAACCACTGATGGCATTATATAGGCAAGGGCACTCACAGCCTCCATAGGCCTCTAGGCAAGGTGGGAGGGGGACTGGCTCTGTGATCGTGAAAGGGGCGGGACTAGGGCAGCCTGCCCTCAGAGCCATCTGAAGTATGCAGCACAGTGCTCCGGTGGCAATTTAAAGGGCCCTGGGGCTCCGGCCTCTGCTGCTGCCACAGTATCACTGGGCCCCCAGGGCAACTGCCCTCTTTACCTCCACTCCCCATCAGAAGACCTGTAAATAGGTACATCAAATTACTGATCACCATCTCTGGTGTGTTATATGTTATGAAACATTCCATTGTCATCACAGTAATTTCTTCACTGCCTGAAGTCATAATCAAAATTATTCCCTTTACCAAAACCCAAACAAATCAGTCCCATTTTCAAGGCTTTTCTTTCACTCTCTTGTTAGGGATGTCCTGAAAGAAAAAAAGGGAGATGGTTAACAGTGATGCAGTGGTTATGCAGAGGTCTTTCAGGAGGTACATCAACTCATCTTGATATTTACCTCATTTTACAAAAGGTTACATTAAAAACCACTAGCGAACTCAGTATGAACTGAAATTTCATACAGAAAATGACTTGTTTATACAGCTTTATATACACTGAAATAAAGTAGAATGTTTATATTCCAGTTGATCTATTTTATAATTATGTCAAAAATGAAAAGGTAAGCAATTTTTCAGTAATAGTGTGCAGTGATGCATTTGTATCTTTATGTCTCATTTTGTAAGCAAATAGTTTTTCAGAGAGGTGAAATTTTGGGGTAAACAAGGCAAATAAGATTCCGATGGTATACAGTAGTCTGGAAAGACTGAGAGCCACTACTCTAGGGGACACCTTTTCTCTCTTTCATTTCTACAGTCAGTTGGTAACTTCATTTTCGGCAGATATTCACCTCTCCTTAAAAAGTAAGAGCCAGATTCAGTGCTGTGTTTCTCAAGTTTTATGTCAAGAGGATTCCATTGATTTAAACTGGACCACACCTGCATAAAACTGCACTGGCACATTGATGAATCAGGACCAATGCAGTCAAGAGATTGCAATCTCTCTCTCTCTCTTGTTTTAAATGAGACTTTTCATTTCAGCAACTCCAGTAGCATGGAAAATATATGGTTTTGAACAACAGAACGGCAAGAAATCATTCATTAACCATTGCCTTTGTTCCTCTTCTGATGGCAGTTTTTTCCCATTGTGGTGCAGAGAGGGAATTGACTTGCTGGTCTGTTTACTGCAAGGGAAGAGACATTCTTGGATTGTGCTATGGAGAATGCAAGACACACCCTCATGTTCTACAGCTGACAATTCCACAGTGAGGTGCTTGCCAGCAGAAATGTTTTTACCCAACTCCAGAGAGCTTCATAGCGGACACGCACAATTTCTTTGTTCCTTTAAATGTTCATATTGGTTGTGTGGTATGGAGGCTGAGTCTACACTAGCAGACTCTAATCTATGGAGACCATACAAGACTAGGACAGAGACCTTGACTCTGGGACTGAATGGGGAGACAATGCAATGCCATAAGCACCAGAAAGATATGTGAGTATCCTCTTGTTTTTCTCTGCAGAATGGCAGGACTACAGTGTTATGAATCAATTGCAGTTTTCACGTGGCTCTAGGTCAGTCCTAGAGTGAGAGAACACATTACTGTAGCCCTCTGCAGTTCTCTGGTCACATGCAGGCAAAGCATACCTAGAGCTTTTCTTTAGTGCATTGTTAGCTTGAGTTATAACTCAAATTTTGTTCCTAATCCAGCTACCAGCCATACACACAAATCTCCAGTTTGAGTGAAGTGATGCTTTAAGTCCAAGCTAGTTGTATTATCAGGGGAAATGGGTTGAAACTGGGAAGCTGGAGTAGTAATATAGTGGGGGTGGTTTCACTTGAGTTCTACTGAATTTCTAATCCAATCACTCCGTCCCTCTAGTCAAATGGCACTGTTTAGCACTGGTATTATTTTGGAGCGTGGTCATAGTCACCTGAGCTAGGCAAGCTCTAGTGGAGTCACTGCAGTGTACAGACTCAAACTGTTGCTTCCTCCACATGTGTCAAGACAGACAATGGTTTTCTGTGGTTTCAGTCTAGTCCACTTACAAACAAGCCTGAAACAAAGGACTTGCAATACTGGATCAGATTTTTTGCTTTTAAAAAGCCATACTTGATTGTCATGCTTATCTAAACTTTTTATAACTCTGGCTTTAGCTGTGGTCTTAATGAATGTATTTACGAGCAAATCTGAAAACATTGAGAGGAAAATTGTTTCAGGTCAAACTGAAAATGAAATGTTTCAAATTTTTTAGCTAATCAAAAAGCAGAAAAAATTGTTTCGGGTCAAACAAAACATTTTGCTACGATAAAACTGAAATATTTCATTTGAATTTCAACCATTTTAAAATATTTCAGTGTCACCAAATCTGATTTTTTCAAACCCAGTCTCCCTACCCACACACATCCCTCCAAAAAAACAGAGGAAGCATTTTTTTGTGCTCTGTTCAGAAGCTCTTTCAGAACTTTTGAGTGACTATCATCCAATTCTGAAGACTGAAAAGTAGAGGTCTGGTCTGGTCTGGTCTGGGAATCTGCCAGTTATCTCCAAATGATGATTGATAGAAAAACAATTATTTAAATTCTTTACCATGTTCTTCTCACCTTAATTGCTGCCTTGAGTGTAAGTTTATTTTAAAAAAGAAAAGGTGTGATCACTCACTGTGGCCATGTCTGTGTCCTGAAAAACTAGGTGCAAACTATGTGCTAATCAGAAGTGCAAAGGGATGTTTCTGGCCACTAGTGCAAAATGGTCTTCAGGCCAGGAGTTGAGCTCTCTGTGGCTTCAAAGCTATTTAGCACTCTGAAAAACACTGAGCATGTGCTCTTGATTAGGGGGTGGGCAATCAAGATTTCTGCTAGGTTTGTAAAGTTCTAAGTCCTCATTCCCAGCAGCATAACCTCCATCTTACTCTCATTTAGCTTTACAGTGTAAATGCTGTATTATAATAAAGATATATGTGGTAGATATAAGCACGGACTAAGGAATCATCTGGTATGTGAATGAGAGAGTGCTGAATATGTAGGGAAGTGATGTACATCACACATTTCTTCACTGAAATATTTAAAAATGTGTAGATTTAAAATAATAAAGAAAATCCTTTTTTCATTTTGCCTTCAGTTTTTATGCTGAATTTTATTGCAACTTACTTTTTAAAAATCAGTCATTTTAGTGTTCATTTTTATCAAATTATAATCCTTTATCACTTAATAATAGAGGAGCAGAAGCTTTTTAAGCACATAACAACTGTGACAATTTGATGAAATTCAGTTTGAGTAATAATTTTATCAAATAATATATTTCTTTTAAAAATACCATTTATTAAAACATTATCCACAATTTGGGCAGAATGATAAAGAAAATGTCATCTTAAAACACCTACCCCTCTTTGCTAAAAGCACTGTGCAATCACAACATGCTACAATAAGTGTTGGCATGCTTTTGGCACATAAGATGATTTTATCAATAGATTATTACAGTATAAGCTTGTGGATGAGCATACAACAATTCAGATCTTAATGCCCACCTTTGAGATATACCTATGCACACCATTGAATTTTCATGAGCTTTAGTGTGTGCAACCAATGGCAGAATTTGGATCAGAGTATTCTATATGGCTAATGTGAGAACATACATATATGACATAGACCATAGCACTAGCAAACAGCTACACAGGAAAATGTCATTTCACATGGCAAGACAAGTCAGTTCAAGTAAGTCAACAGAAGTGCTATTCCTGCTGTCCGGGTTTCAGCAGGAGGAAGATAAACGCAAGGAATTCTTCAGTGATACCTGCAGTGGAACCCTGAGATCTACTCATTTGCAGGTCAAAGGAGGAGTGTGTGTGTGTTTGTGGGGAGAGAAAGAGACAATGAGAGAGAGAGCGGGACCTGACTTCTTCAGTGAGGAAACCTATTCTCAACCCACAAAAGAAGAAGCCAAAGGAAATTCCTCAAATTGAAACTTTGGGAAGTTTCAGCTCATCTATACATGGCATTCCTACATAGAATGGAAAAGGGACACCAAATACAGTTCTAGTTCTTCATTGATCTGCAAGGGGGCTGAGGTAAAGAGGATTTGATGATAATAAGGCACATGGAGAGAGTGTAAGTGAAGAACTGTCTGGCTGTACCCTGGGAAAAGATCTGCATCATGATGCCATTCTTGGCCACCTGCTATGCTACTAAGTAGGATCCCAGGTGCAGCTGTCTAAACTACCCACATATATATGACACCATCATTGTGGATTTAATGCCACCCAAGTATTAAAAAATTGATATAACAATAAGAAAATTTTCTCTTTCTCTTTTTTCTTTCCAGCCTATAGGAGAAATAGCTTGATATTTGTTGTGGGTTTATTTGAGTCTGTGTGGGTGTTTGTGTGTATGCTCTCTATACTTGAGAATGTTTGTGTTTGTGAAGACAATCCTGAGGGACAGCAGAGCTATTGTTTGAAGGAGCAAGTTCTAGTCTAGCCCCAGCTCCTATGGAAGTTCTGTCTCCCACACCTTTTTTTGTGCACACTTTGTTTCAGTGGAACATAGCTGTTCAGGAAGGTCATCATGGGAGAGGATGTTTGCAGGTAGCTATAGACAATTCTATGGAGGACCTTGAAAACCACGAATTGGACTCTGTGTTCAGTGTTTTGGGCTGTTGTGTTCATGACAACCTCTGATGCTGAACAGATGAATAGCTGAAGCTTGTAGTAGTTGGAGCATTTTCTCTGTGTGTATTCCTATATAGAATAAGTTGCAAGAATCAACCCTAAAGGTCAGAAGTGTAGCGGATTTAGAGAAGAGCCCCAAGAATGATTAAAGAATTACAAAACATAACTTATTGTGATAGACTCAGAGAGCTCAGTCTGTTTAGTTAAACAGAGAGAAGTTAAAGGATGACATGATTACAGCTCACTGAGCATATATACAAGGAATAAATATTTTTCAATCTAGCAGAGAAAAGTATAACATGATCCAATGGCTGAAAGTGGAAGGTAGACAAATTAAGAATTTACACTTTATTTCGAGTCTGAACAGTATGGGTAATCAGTCATTGTAGCAGTTTACCACGGTGGGGTCTCCCATCATGGACAATGGATGTTTTTCTAAAATATATGCTCTAGGAATTCTTGTCTTCACATTCTATGGCCAGTGTTGTATACAAGGCCAGACTACCTCAGGGATTCTCAAAATGCATTGCACTGTGACCTCCTTCTGCCAACTGAAATTACTGCACAACCCCAGGAGGGAGGGCTGAAGCCTCAGCCACACCACTCCCAACTGGGGCTGAAGCCAAAGCCTGAGCTCCACTGACCAGGGCTCAGGCTTAGGCTTTGGCTTGGTCCCCCAGGATTTGGACTTGGTTCACAGTCCCCAGCAAACTGAACACCAGCCCTGGCAACCCCATTAAACGGGGTCATGACCCACTTTGCGGACCTGACCCACAGTTTGAGAACTCCTGGACTAGATGATCACAGTGGTCCCCTTTGGCCTTGGAATCTATGAATCTATGAAAAGGCATGGATCAGTACGTGCCTGGTTGGATAGGGTAAAGTCTCTGGCAAATCAAAGCTGAGAGTAGATTTTGCTGCAATGACAAGAAGAAAGAAAAGGTATGTGGTATGAAAAGAGAATAGGGGGTGTGTGGTGAGACCTCAGTGTGTCTGATCCTTGACCTCAAACTCCAGCTCACAGCAGCACCTTTGTGCAAAACTGGCTGCTATTATGAAGTTGCCAGAGTAATTGAGTACATGCATCCAGAGCAACTTGTGGCAAGCAATATGAGGAGTCAATAAAGTCAAAGATTTTGTGGTCAGAAGGGGGCATTATGTGCATCTAATCTTTCTTTCTGCCTAGCATAGGGCATGGCATCTCAACCAGTAATTCTTAAATCCCCCATAACTCATAGAAGTGGAGAATATCCTTTAAAAGGAGATCTAATCATAATTGACGTGAGAATCCACTACAAATAACTTTAACATCGGCCAGGGGAACTTGTGCTTCATATAATCCTGGGAATTCTCATATTCTAAATGAGACTCATACCTCTTCATGAAGAAGACATTTGTTATCTGCTCAGGTAAGTATATTTGCCTTTCACGTAAGTGTAAATACTTCCATTTCTGTCTGGTGCCAGATAGACCCTAGCTGTGCATGTTTATGTGCTGGTTCCTCAGAAAATTTTGGAACATTCACAAGGGTTTCATTGAGAAATTCTGCAGTTCATTTTATTCTAAAATGAGTATTCTGATGTACAATCCATGTTTTTTTTAAATATTGCCAAATTACAGTTGTTCATTGCTGAACATAATCAGGATGGTTTAATAAGTTATAAAGTCCCTTTTTGGATAAATAACTTATCTCCTATTAAACCTACTTCTACAGCTAGAGATTCCACCACCACCTTAGGCCTTAAAATCTTAACATTTAATGTCATGATCAGCATGCATACTTTTCCATATACACAGAGGAATTGTGCATTAACAGGTTATATTGAGAAATTCCTGAATTTTTGTCAAAGAGTTCAGGTGAATTTCTGTATTTTCTTTATTCCCAAAGTATGTGTTCCACAAAGACATTATCATTTTTCCATGTCTCTCCTAAAGGATATCACCACAGGAATTTTGTTGTAGATATCCTTAATATTTATCAAATGTGCAGCAAAATGCTAATATTGTCTCTTAAAGAGAAGGTGTATTCATTTCCTGCACATAATCAGGTCTTTTGGTGGTATGTGTGAATATTCATCAATGACTGATTCTATGGGTCCAAGTATCTCTACCTGACTTGGAATTCTGGCAAGTTTTAGATCAGGACGTCTCTCAGCCATTGTCTGGGATTAAAATGTCTTTACATCTATACAGCAATGGAAGATGGACACAAGATTACAATAGATTTTAGCAAACAGGAGCTAACTTTGCACTGTTTTTCCATTCTTCTTTTAGTCTTTGTCATGAATATAGAATCACACTGTGTCATTCAATTCTGGGTACCAGAACATGAGTAAGATACACTGCAATTTGAATGTCACTCATTCAGTCATATATTATAGTTGTTTTATTTTGGCCATTTCTCAGTATTTTTCATTTTGATAAGCAAGTGCCACTTTACCCCTAAAGGACATTTGTTGTTCTTTAACACAGTGGGTAGTTTGAGAGGTGGTCAATCTGATAGTCTATGGCAGGGCTACTCAACTTTGGAAGCCTTGGGGGCCACAATGATACTCATAGCACACGCCAAGGACCACAACTTCAATGTGGTTGCATATATGTGCAAATATATATGCAAGTAGCTGCTTTCACACTGATAGGCATGAATACAAAGATTAAGGCAAGACTACACAACACATAGGCCCCATTTAAGTCAGTTCTACTGATATTAATAAAATGCAATATTTACCCAATTTCCATCCATATGACATCGCTTTTAATGAGCAAGGACAGTCCAGGAATGTAACTACTAAAATGCAACAGAAGACCATTATATTGACTTTTTTGTTTTGGCTCCCACCCGTGGGCCGCGTGTTGAGCTCCGTGTAAACCCAAACCTCACTGTGGGCCGCAAATAAATGGGACGTGGGCCGCATGTGGCCTGTGGGCCACGTTTTGAGTAGCCCTGGTGTATGGGGTCCTGAATAAAGCCAGAATATGTATGAAGTAAAGAGCAGAAGACCATACACAAGCAAAATATAGTGATTAGATTAGGGTCTAATAGCCAGGACTCCTGAGACAAATTCAGGGGTGATGTGTAATGTGTATCTTAAAGACCCTTACCTTGAGTTTTTTTCATTTATTTACACTGACGGTCTGCATCCTACTTTAATGTACACCTTTTTACACTAGATCAGTAAAGTAATTGTTTTTGGACTAACTTCAGGTGGTGGAAGAGCCAAACTTCCATGCTCCAGAGTGCTCTTGCTCATGTCTAGAATGAGCAAGCTAAATACAAGATGGGACATCTTGTTAAGCATAAGGGGGGGGGTCACATATTGTGGGAGATCCCTCAAAATGGAGTGAACAATGAACTTGTCTGGAGTTATAGGACAATGGACAAAGTGTTGTAATGTGTCATTAAACCAGTTTCTTTTTTAAGTTGATGGTTTTAAGTGGCCAAAACAGTTCTGAATGTAAGTTCCCAGGCTGATCTTTTAAATGTGTTGTGCACACTTCTTTTGAGGACAAGGACTGCAAGGCCAGTGTGGAGTGATTGCTTTGTGAAAAGTGTCCATCCACAGATAATAGGTGGGGTTTTTGTTTTTGTCTTTTATCATTAGTGCGTGTGTGTATTTGCACACTCTCATACCTTTTTTGAGAGCATACCGATTGGTCGGTTTCAACCACATATTCTAGTGTAGAGGAAGACAAGTAGGGATGTGCTGTTAGTGGCTTTGTTTCTTTTTCCTACACTGAAGTAGGTTCATTTGGGGTATTCATGTGGCCTGTTCCCTGATGTGATCTACTCTGACTCTGTGGCGTGCTCTTCTTTGGTAAAGACAATTTCAGGTGTACTAAGGTGTGTATCCCAGACTTTTTCTGTGCAGCATGGTCTGTGGTATCTGCATGACTGGCTGGAGATTACAAATTTCTTGGGGTCAGAGCCAGTGCTAGACATAGGGAAACTAAACAATTTCTTAGGACTCTGGGCAGCTCACAGGGGCCCCAACTGATGTTTTATTACAAGAACTTGCCTGTTTTCATATTGAAGCCCACTCCCCTAAAAATATTCCTACTTAGACCTCCTCTCCCCCAGTGGACTAGCACCAGTTCTGCTCGGAGTGTCAGGGGTGGTGATTGGGTTTGCAGATGTAAGTGTGACCATCTGTGGGTTTCTGGTATAAAATTACCTATAGGGTTCCATTGCTAAAGCTGATCACAATGTCCAGGAAGTTTGAGGCTGCTGGAGCATTTCTGAAAGTTTGGTGAATGGGTGGTTGAAGTGGTGGTGGAAATCCAGGAAGGAGTTTAGGTCATCTGTCCAGAGGATGAAAATATCCATGTATGTCAGTTGCATGATCAGTATCACAGTGCATTTTCCCAGATTTTTTCCTCAAAGTAGATAATGAATAGGCTTGCCTTTTGGGCTATGTCTACGTTGCAGTGCTATTTCGGGATACTGGAGGTTTCCTGAAATAGTTATTCTGTGTCTTTTGAGCATGCCCTTTATTTCGAAATATAACGGACACGCTATTCCGACATCCCTGTAAACCTCATCCACGAGGAGTAAAGGACATTTTGGAATTGCAACTTATTTCAAAATAAGTACTGCTTAGACCAGTGTTTCTTAAACTTTTTAAGACTGAGGCACACCAAACAATAATTTTTTTTTATGAGGAACACCAAGGATTTTTTGTTGAGCAAAAAAAAAAAAAAAGAGGTCAGGGGGAAAAAGGATTCGGGGGGAAGTTATTGAGGAAAAAAAAGGGTTGGGGGAAAGTTATTGAGCAAAAAAGAAACACTGGTTTAGACAGTGCTGCCAAATTTGGAAATAAGCTATTTTGAAATTAACTTGAAATAAGATATGCATTGCTTATTTTGAGCTATGTGTGCTGTGTAGATGCACCCTTGGGGAGTATCCTAGTACTCATGCTGCTTCCCATGGTTTGGACAAAATGTTTGCTATTAAATGTAAAATTATGAAGGAGGCTGAATTTGATGATTTGGCAATTTGTCTGGAGTGAATTTCTGAGAGTTGCAATTCTATTATAGACAAGTGAGGCAGGCAGCAATACCACAGTGGTGAGGAATGAGGTGCATAGGGAGGTGATATCTATAGTGGCAAAACCCTTCTTCTGGCAACTTAACTTATAAATTAATTCATATTTCCTTGAAACCAGTAGCAATACTGTTAATTGGTTACGGAAGCACAAGTTAAAACTTTACATATCACTTCTGAATTAGACCCACATTTTCTGTTCCTGAATCTGCTGCAAACATATTGTATAAGCTTCAAGTAAGTCACATTGACCAGCATTTTGAAATGTATTTGCCTACGGTTACATGCATAGCAAATACATTTTTACACACTCATCTTTAATAAATGGGACAACTTGTCTAAAAAAGACATCAACAATTTAGCTCTAAATAGAGGCTACCAAAATTTCTGTGAGTCTTTCAGTGATGAACTCATGTACATTAGATAGTAATAGAGAGGTAGCCATGTTAGTCTGATCTTGCAAAAACAAAAGGAAAAACTACGTAGCACTTTAAAGACTAACAAGATGGTTTAATCGGTGATGAGCTTTCATGGGCCAGACCCACTTCCTCAGATCATATTCTGGAGGAGAATTGGCATGACCATATATACCAAAGGAATACAATGAAAAAAGTGAACATGTTATTAAACTGACAAATCAGACTTAGTACAGAAGGTGGGGTGAAGGAGAGGGAGGGAGGGAATTGTTATTTATGAGTTACTGAATGGCTAATCAGGGGTGATAAGTGGGGAAGCTATCTCTGTAATGGTTAAGTTAATTAGCATCTTTGTTAAGGCCCATTCGTAAAGTGTCAAATTTAAACATGAAAGAAAGTTCTGAAGTTTCCCTCTGTAATCTGGTGTTAAAGTCTCTTTGAAGTAAGATGCATGTACTAAGGTCGTTAAGATTATGTCCAGATAGGTTGAAATGAAAAGCAACTGGTTTTTCCTTGTGAAGATGTCTGATGTCTGATTTGTGGGTATTAATTCTTTGGCGAAGTGTCTGAGAAGTCTGTCCAATATACATAGCAGAAGGACACTGTTGGCACATGATGGCATAAATTATATTTCTGGATGAACAGGAATATGTGTTCTTGATCATATAACTGACATGATTAGGTCCAGTGATGGTGTCACCAGAGTAAATATGTGGACAAAGTTGGCAACGGGGTTTGTTGCAGGGGAAAGTTCCAGGATTGGTATTTGTGTGGTATGTCCTGTGGTTGTTGGTAAGAATCCTCCTGAAGTTAGGTGGTTGTCTATAGGAGACTATGGGTCTGTCCCCCAGAGCCACCAGATTAGAGGGAAACTTCAGAAGTTTCTTTCATGCTTAAATTTGACACTTTAGGAATGGGCCTTAACAAAGATGCTAATTACCTTAACCATTACAAAGATAGCTTCCCCACTTATCACCCCTGATTAGCCAGTCATTGACTCATAAATAGCTATTCCCTCTCTCCCTCTCCCTCACCCCACCTTCTGTACTAAATCTGATTTGTCAGTTTAATAATGTGTTCACTTTTTTCATTGTATTCTTTTGGTATATATGGTCATGCCAATTCTCTTCCAGAATACGATCTGAGAAAGTGTGTCTAGCCCATGACAGCTCATCACCTATTAAACCATCTTGTTAGTCTTTAAAGTACATTAGATAGTGGTAGGTGTAGGGAACAGCTCATGGAGTGTAGGTGGAGTGCCTTGTAGAGTAGAGTATCTTAGTTACATGTAAAAGATCTCTTGGCTCTTTAGTAGCTGCCTCTGCTACTTGCTTTGATTAGGCTAGAAGACCTGAAGAAGGTGCTGCTTATTGCAGCTCCATTACTGCTATTATACTTGTAGTTACTGAGGCACTGACCTTTGCTAGTGCTGCAACTTTTACCATGACTGAGCAGCATCTGCCCTAGCTTTTATCTCTGCTCTTTCGTTCCTCCTTTGTTTCTCTATCCCTCATTTGGTAGAGGTTGTTACCACTCAATTTGCCTTTTCAGGCTCCAATTCCTCCACCCTCACCCCGTCTTCCTTGCATTCTCCTTCCCACTCAAACAAAATAATTTTGTGTTCATTATTTTTCCTAAGGGAATGTCTTCACTACCCACCAGCTCAATGGGCAGCAATTGATCTAGCCTGGGGTCGATTTATCGCATCTAGTATAGACACAATAAATTGACCGTTGAACACTCTGTCAACTCCTGTACTCCACCAGAATGAGAGGTGTAGGTGGAGCTGACGGAAGAGCAACAGCTTTCAAATTACTGTGTTGAAGATATTGGGGTAAGTAGATCTAAGTATGTTGACTTCAGCTACATTAGTCAGGTAATTGAAGTTACATAACTTAGATGGATAGTATAGACTACACCTAAGAAAAGTCCCTGCTTCCAGATTTTGTTAAAGGGATACTGTACATGCTGCTTTTGCTGCTAGGATACTTTTTTTCATCATTTCTATGTGTTTTTCCATATGTGCTAAAAGACCCTCCTTTCCCACTGAATGCCCTTCCCTCTCCCCACTCTACCCCTTAGGAATCTGAATGCTGCTAATATCTCTTGAGCAAAATTCAGTCAGTGTCTCCATGTCAAGACAAGCAGAATTTACTCCATGCCCTGCAGCTGTCCCACTGTCCAGGCCCGTACGTAGGAATTTCTGATGTGTGTATGTGCTTTTTTTGTAAATGTACACCACAATTTCTTTTAAATATAAAGGAGTTCAAAATAGGCATGCAATGAGTGTGCATAAGGGAGGTTAATGAAAAATTTGAGTGGAAACAGTGCTTGGTAAAATGATTTTGTTATAACATACAGTAATAAAGGTTTTATAGAAATTACCTTCTGGGATCTTGCTGTAATATCGTAAGTGAAAAACAGTAATCCAAAATATTCCAATTTTCGTCTTCAGAGTTTTTCAGTTAAGACTGTAGATAGGCTAGTAGTAGTGAAATAGATTTTAGGCAACAGTAAACTTTTCTTCATAACAATAAGTTCACAGCAGTGTCTAAGACATGTTCATAGTTAGTTTCCATCTTTAAGGAGAGTCTGAAGCACCAGTCTTCTAGGGAACTTCACCACTTCATCTAAGTCCACATTGGCTGCATAGTGGATATGCATGAGTACAAAACCTGACAATTACTTTTGCAAGCACGCATGTAATTGTGCGGTCTCTGAACAACTCTTCCACTGCGTTCACATTCACAACTTGTGACAATAATAGTACAGGATATCTTCAAGAGTGTAAATATGTTAGGAAATAGGACATCATCACATTCCTTGATGGCTTTTGCAGCTGTATCTGGCCATTCACTTTTTGGTTTGCTGCTATATTTGACTTTTCCACTGAATGATTTCCTGATGAATCAGGTCTGGAAGGTCATCTCTGAAAGCCTCTATACCTTCATCACTGGTTTGCAAGTTATTTCTACAAAACACAAATGGTATTAAACATGAAAGATAAGAAGACTTAACAGCTAAATCAGAGAACTTCCCTTTAAGCTCTGCAGTGATATGAGCCAAGAACGGAACTGCCACATTTCTTCTGTAGTGTTCCTCTGGAGTAGTTGCTGAGGCATTTTGCCAGTCTACCAACAATTCAAGGCATAGAAGGCTCTGCATTGGCAGCATGGGCTACCCATACTGCATGCTGATAGAGTCTACCAAATTCCTCATCGATATTTTCCGATATGATACCATAATTTTTTTAACCTCAGAAATCTCCTTGTAGGTGCTGATATCTATTGTTTTGCTTTCTAATTTGATTGTAATACCCAACAAATGAGACAGAACATCGTAAATGAAAATGAATGTGGTGATAAAGACAAACAAAAGACATTGGGGCAAACTATTGGCCTCTCCCTTGCTTTTAGGGTTCCATTCGACATTCTGGCAGGCTCCTCTGCATCGGTCTCAATTATTTCCATGAGCAATTAATTCCAAGGCTGTAATAATAAACAGGTGTGCTTGGTAGAAGTGTTGATATGCAGTATGTCTTGCTGAGCACCTGGTCCTGCACCAGTCTATCAATGTAGTCCCTCGGTGTAACGTAGTGTTCAGTAAGCAGGTGATATTTTTGAGTAGGTGAGAGTGAAATAACAACTTGGATTATCTCTTCTTTACATAAGAACATAAGAACATAAGAACGGCCGTACCGGGTCAGACCAAAGGTCCATCTAGCCCAGTATCCTGTCTGCCGACAGTGGCCAGCACCAGGTGCCCCAGAGGGGGTGGACCGAAGACAATGATCAAGCGCTTTGTCTCCTGCCATCCCTCTCCAGCCTCTGTCAAACAGAGGCCAAGGACACCATTTTATCCCCTGGCTAATAGCCTTTTATGGACCTAACCTCCATGAAATTATCTAGCTTCTCTTTAAACTCTGTTATAGTCCTAGCCTTCACAGCCTCCTCTGGCAAGGAGTTCCACATGCTGACTACACGCTGTGTGAAGAAGAACTTTCTTTTATTAGTTTTAAACCTGCTACCCATTAATTTCATTTGGTGTCCTCTAGTTCTTCTATTTAGGGAACTAATAAATAACTTTTCTTTATCGGCCCTCTCCATACCACTCATGATTTTATACACCTCTATCATATCCCCCCTCAGTCTCCTCTTTTCTAAACTGAAAAGTCCCAGTCGCTTTAACCTCTCCTCATATGGGACCCGTTCCAAACCCCTAATCAATTTAGTTGCCCTTTTCTGAACCCTTTCCAAGGCCAAAATATCTTTTTTGAGGTGAGGAGACCACATCTGTACACAGTATTCAAGATGTGGGCGTACCATAGTTTTATACAGGGGCAGTAAGATATTCCGGGTCTTATTTTCTATCCCTTTCTTAATAATACCTAGCATCCTATTTGCCTTTTTGACCGCCGCTGCACACTGTGTGGAAGTTTTCAGAGAACTGTCCACGATAACTCCAAGATCTCTTTCCTGATTTGTCGTAGCCAAATTAGCCCCCATCATACTGTACGTATAGTTGGGGTTATTTTTCCCAATGTGCATTACTTTACACTTATCCACATTAAATTTCATTTGCCATTTTGTTGCCCAATCACTCAGTTTGGTGAGATCTTCTTGGAGTCCCTTACAGTCTGCTTCTGTCTTGACTATCCTAAACAGTTTGGTATCATCCGCAAACTTTACCACCTCACTGCTTACCCCTTTCTCCAGATCATTTATGAATAAGTTGAACAGGATTGGTCCTAGGACTGACCCTTGGGGGACACCACTAGTTACCCCTCTCCACTCTGAAAATTTACCATTTATTCCTACCCTTTGTTTCCTGTCTTTTAACCAGTTCTCAATCCAAGAAAGGACCTTCCCTCTTATCCCATGGCCATGTAATTTACACAAGAGCCTTTGGTGAGATTCATTACCCACAAAGGACGGTGCAGATTTGGGAATCTCCCCAACGTCCTCAGCCGTGAAGACTGAAGCAAAGAAATCATTTAGTTTCTCCGCAATGGCTTTATCGTCCTTGATTGCGCCTTTTATAGTTCGATCGTCTAGGGGACCCACAGGTTTTTTAGCAGGCTTCCTGCTTCTAATGTACTTAAAAAACATTTTGTTATTTCTTTTTGAGTTTTTGGCTAGCTGTTCCTCAAAATCTTTTTTTGCTTTTCTTATTACATTTTTACACTTGATTTGACAGTGTTTATGTTCCTTTCTATTTATCTCACTAGGATTGGACTTCCACTTCTTAAAAGATGCCTTTTTGTCCCTCACTGCTTCTTTTACATGGTGGTTAAGCCACGGTGACTCTTTTTTAGGTCTCTTGCTATGTTTTTTAATTTGGGGTATACATTTAAGTTGGGCCTCTATTATGGTGTCTTTAAGAAGTTTCCATGCAGCTTGCAGGGATTTGGCTCTAGTCACTGTGCCTTTTAATTTCTGTTTAACTAACCTCCTCATTTTTGTGTAATTCCCCTTTTTGAAATTAAATGCCAGGGTGCTGGTCTGCTGAGGTGTTCTTCCCACCACAGGAATGTTGAATGTTATTATATTATGGTCACTATTCCCAAGCGGTCCTGTAACGGTTATTTCCTGGACCTGTTCCTGCGCTCCACTCAGGACTAAATCGAGAATTGCCTCTCCCCTTGTGGGTTCCTGCACTAGCTGCTCCAAGAAGCAGTCATTTAAGCCATTGAGAAATTTTATCTCCGCTTCTCTTCCTGAGGTGACATGTATCCAGTCAATATGGGGGTAATTAAAATCCCCCATCATTATAGAGTTCTTTGTTTTGGTAGCCTCTCTAATCTCCCTCAGCATTTCAATGTCAGTATCCCTGTCCTGGTCAGGTGGTCGGTAATATATCCCTACTGCTAATTTCTTATTTTTGGAGCATGGAATTACTATCCATAGCGATTCTATTGAACATGTTGATTCACTGAATATTTTTATTTCATTTGATTCTACATTATCTTTCACATACAGTGCCACTCCGCCACCCACCCGGCCTGCTCTATCCTTTCGATATATTTTATATCCCGGTATGATTGTGTCCCACAGATTTTCCTCATTCCACCAGGTTTCAGTGATGCCTATTATGTCAACCTCCTCATTTAATACTAGGTACTCTAGTTCACCCATCTTATTAGTCAGACTCCTAGCATTTGTGTAGAAGCACTTTAAAAATTTGCCACTGCTTATTTGTCTGCCCTTCCCTGATGCATTGGATTCCTTTGTACACGGTTGTTTGTCTGCTCTGGCCCATGGTTTGCCCTCTCCCCTCCTCTCTTTCTGACTACAGCTTAGAGAATCTCTATCAATGGATTCTCCTCTAAGAGTAGTCTCCCTCCGATTTACGTGCATCTCCACACCAATCGGCTTTCCCCCATCTCTCAGTTTAAAAACTGCTCTACGGCCTTTTTAATGTTTAGTGCCAGCAGTCTGGTTCCACCCTGGTTTAGGTGGAGCCCATCCTTCCTGTATAGGCTCCCCCTCTCCCAAAAGTGTCCCCAGTTCCTAATAAATCCAAACCCCTCTTCCCTACACCATCGTCTCATCCACGCATTGAGATTCTGAATCTCTGCCTGCCTACCCGGCCCTGCGCGTGGAACCGGAAGCATTTCCGAGAACGCCACCATAGAGGTCCTGGATTTCAGTCTCTTTCCTAGCAGCCTAAATTTGGCCTCCAGGACATCTCTCCTACCCTTCCCTACGTCATTGGTACCTACATGTACCACGACCACCGGCTCCTCCCCAGCACTACACATAAGTCTATCTAGATGCCTCGAGAGATCCGCAACCTTCGCACCAGGCAGGCAAGTGACCATACGGTTCTCCCGGTCATCACAAACCCAACTATCTATGTTTCTAACGATCGAATCACCCACTACTAACACCTGCCTCTTCCGAACTGGCTTTCCCTCCCCCTCAGAGGTATCCTCAGTGCGAGAGGATACCGCAACATCCTCTGGGAGGAGGGTCCCAACTACGGGATGGTTTCCCTCTGCTCCCATTGAATGCTCTGTTCCCTTGAGACTTTCATCCTCCTTAAGAGCACTGGGGCTCTCAGACTGGAGGTGGGACAGTACTACAGTGTCCCAGAAAGTCTCATCCACAAATCTCTCTACCTCCCTTAGCTCCTCCAGTTCAGCCACCCTGGCCTCCAAAGCCCGAACTCGGTCTCTGAGGGTCAGGAGCTCCTTGCAACGGGTGCACACATACGCCACCCGCCCACAGGGCAGGTAATCATACATGTTACACTCGACGCAATAAACAGGATAGCCCCCACTCTGCTGCTGGGCTTCTGTCTCCATTTTTCTAATGAACAAGTTTAAGTATAAACTGGGATTCTTTTTAAACCTCTGGAATATAGATTACGATAAGAGTTATGTTTTAAAGAAGGCCAGAAGTCACTAGTGCCCTCTAACCTCCCCCTCTAAACTCCCTCTCCAAACTCCCTGTTAGCAATTCCTGTTCGCAAGCTCCCTGGTCCCTGAGTCACAGGCTTATATAGCTCTGGTAGCCCCTCCCCCTGACTGAGGCTTAGCCAATTAACAGAGGCTTCTAGATTTCAAACCTTTTAGAAGCTCCTTCAAGCAATCAAACAATCAAACCAACCAACCAAACAGATAAACACAAGCTCTGCACACAGCAAATAACTCCCCCACACACAAACACACACTCCAGACAGCCACTTACCACAAGGGTCCCGTTTTTACTCCTCTTTCACCTGGAGAACTCCCTCTCCAAACTCCCTGTTAGCAATTCCTGTTCGCAAGCTGCTAATATATACACTATAACTAACTCATGTATGTATTTTATGTTACTTGAAGTCCACAGGGCAAGTTCAGAGATGAGTCTAAATAAGTCTAGGAGACTATGTCAGTATAATTTATACCTTTTCCAGCCTTCACAATGTGTATGTCACACTAGGCTCCCTCTGGGCTATCTTACACTTGTTCATATATACCCACTTACCAATATGTAATTTTTCTATTGTCCTCCCCACTTACACATCACCACTAAATGTATTTCACTGAGTCCAGCAAATTTAAGAGTCTATATTGAGGTACCACTGCCATGGGCTAAAGAAAGGAAGTTTGAAAGAAAAACAATTAACAGGGTTGTATTAATGTGCAAGATAAAGGCGGCACACTGCTTATTTTAACATACATATTGTTTTATCTGTTCATCCTTTAACTTACCCATGTAAGCATGTCTGAGGCAATCCAGCTACATTTAAGCAAGACTACCTTACATAAGCAGTCGCCTTATATACCTCCTCTGAATTTGGCCCTTCGAGACCAAGCCACCCGTAAACATGGGTGGCCTTTTGATCCCTTCAAGCCCTGAAATATCAAGGATCATGACACCAAGTCATGGATAGGGTTTCTTATCAAGGAAATAGTCATCCTAATTCATAGGGTATAATACCAGAAGGAACCACTGTGATCACCTAGTCTGACCTGCTGTGCAACCCAGGTCAAAGAACTTCCCTGAACTAATTCCTGTTTGAACCAGAGTATATCTTTAAAAAAAAAATCCTATCTTTATTTTAAAATTTCCAGCAATGGAAAATCTATCATAACCCTTGTTAACTTGTTGCAATGGTAAATCACTGTTAAAAATGTGCACCTTCTAGCTTCATCCTTTGATGTTACCAATGACTGGGAGGGTAGACACTCAGAGAACAACTGTGGAGCTCTCTGAACTGTGGAGCTCCCTGTACTTGGGAGCTGAACTCTCATCCCCCTTTCTCTTTCTCTTTCTCTTTCTCTTTCTCTTTCTCTCTCTCTCTCTTTTCCAAGGTGAGCAATCTTGATGAACATCTACATCTCTAGAACTGGAGAAATTACTCTCACCAGCTCCTTACAATTACTAAATACTCCTGTTTTGGAGTCCTTATCAACTTTTACAGGACAGATGTTGTGATAAGTCGCTGCTCAGCATTCCCATGGTGGAGCACAGTCAAAGAAAGTCACAAAATGTAGTTGCTTTGGGCTGCATGTCCAGTCAATTTCTTTACCAGCTGATAGGTAGAACTTCCTTCTGACATAAAAACCCTGGCAGAGGGAATCATTGAGCAGGCTCGTAAGTCTCTCAGTATCATCATTATGAGTCCAGTGGCAATGACTAGTAACCACATA
>CM064326.1:300849909-300859909 GCA_032595735.1 Pelochelys cantorii | reverse complement strand
TCATATGACTGAGTTTATAGCACTTACCTAAGAGCCTCATGCCATCTTCTCAATTCATTAATACAGGAATCAGGACTGTACTAAGAGTCAGTGTTAAAGGAACAAATCCAAGATCATCTTATGAGAATAGAATTAGAAAGATTAAGAAACTAATATGATTTTTCTTCTTAAATAGGGGTAATTTAAAAGGAAATGTTAACGCTTTCATGTCTGAATTGTTATTAATAGTGAGAGGGAGAATTAAGGAAATTAGACAGATTTAAAGATAACTTAGTGGTGCTGTATGTGTGACACCATTGTTGGGACGGTTTAACTGAGAATTAATTGGAGCTAAAAAGGCTTTTTATTTTGCCAAATCAATGTATATGTCAATGTCTACTCATGCATTTATAATCTGATATAATGATAAGGAAGAGTCTAACTTACTTTGTTTAGTTAATAACATTAAGCCAGAAAAGATCACCTACTCGTTTCATGTTCTCCAACGCACAGCTAACATAAACAGTGTCTAATTATAGGACTAAATGTTTTAATAAAATAACCAATTAGAATGTTTACTGATTCTAACTAGCCACTGTTAAATATACTTTCACAGGCATCCTTTGAATTACTTTAGTTAATAATTCAACCTTCCACAATCACTAGAAAGCAAAAGGACAAAATAAATGACAAAAAGTTGTTTTAAAAAAGTCTGACACACAATTAAATATTAAGAGGCAGTGTATTCTTTGCTGTCTGTCTGTGCTAAAGGTGAATGAAAATATTTCCATGGAAAAGTAAGAAGCTTTCTCATATTCTCTAGGAATACATAATTTTGCACATTTAAATAATCTTCTTGCTGAATCAAACAGATCATAATGCATGTTTAAGACTCATATGATAAAGGAGATATGTCTTAGCATTTTAATATTTTGACTCACAAATTCAGATTAATGCATTTGCCTTCAAAGCAGATTTATTGGCTCTGATCTGCACTTAATATAAATAATCCAGAGGCATCTCTGATTTATTTTTGTTATCTTAATTATGAGTCATTAATTGCAATCCAAAATAATCAACCCAACAAGCAGCAGTATTTTGTATAGTGACACTGACTAGCAATGATATTGACAACTACTATGTTAAATACAAACTAATTTAAGAAAAGCTTAACAGAAGCAAATGAGAATGTTTTCTGCCTTGTCTAGAAGTAAAACTGCTAATATTAGTTAAAATGATTGGTTTTAATGATTAGTGATCATGCTTAAAAACTTGTCGATTACATTAAAATGTTACTTTACAACTTGAAATATTCCCTAGAATTTCTCATGACTAATTAGAGTAAAGTACAGGAACTACTGAACCTATTGATATAAGGTTATATGGTCATCCAAAATAATATTAGAACTATTTTAAGTGCCAACACAATGATGCATGCACATAATACATCACAACAGAAACTTGAGAATGAAAAAAGAAGGTGCTGAAAATCTTGATGTTAAATTGCTATGCAAGTGTCCAACATGACTACATAAATGCAACAATGGTTCTATATTGATTATAGTCCAGTCCTTTTTCCATTCAATATAGCAGAAGTTTATTTAAATAGTTGCAGTATCAGATCCTTTCTGTCTGTGTTCATTTAATTGCTGTACTAAAAAGTATATTATTCCGTGCACATAAATGCAGAGTTTTTTTCTTACAGCACTTGTAGCAAAAACATAAATATGTCTGAAAATAGTTTAAAAGGGTAAATATAACTTTGAAAAAAATTACCACTTGCTGAAAAGTAAAATAAACTTGACAGCATTTTAGATTACCTTAACACATACAGAGTACATGTTGTATTGTCTTACTCAATGTATATAAAAGTCTGATATATGATAAAGTTATCTTATTATAATTAGACTACTAAAAGGAAATAATTAAAGTCTCTTACATTTTTTTAAGAAGTGAAATTACTGAAATATCCAAAAAGAATCAAAGCTTTTATCAAAAAAGATAATTCTTTGAACTGAATTTTAATAAACCAATAACAATGTTATTGTTCAATAGGTAATAATTGTCTTCATATAAACTGAAAAATATTGTTTGGGGTGATTAATATACAATGCCACATTATGCATTTGGGAGTGTCTGTGCATAATTTTTACTTCTAATGTTATTATGTAATTGAGAGAACATGTTCATTTGCTCTAATAACTACTAAGATGCACTTAATAAAATGAAATGTAATAATACTTGTAATTTAATCTATTCATGGAAGTAATTTTAAAAGTCTACCACTCTTCTTAATGTGGATAACATTCATAATTTATAAAGTGTTGTGATGCAGAATTGACAATGCCATTGTTTTTTACACTTTGAGTTGATTCTGCAGCCTTCATTATCTGCATACCAACCTCAGGATTATCAAGGGCAAACAAAAGATAATTAACACCAGAAACAGGCAAATGCAGGAGCTACTGACTGAGGTTTCTCACTTAATGCAATACCACTGAAAACTGGGAAATAGAATAAGTATTTAAAACCTTTTTTTAACTGCAGAAAACTATTTTATATGTATTTTCTTTGCCATTCTTAAAATGATAATTTGGCTATAAAGGCTATTTACCCTATGACTGATTGACCTATCCACCCATCGATAGTCATTATATGTATTCAGCATAAAAAGTACTTTTCAAAATTATTAACCTTAATTTTCTAATTATTAACCTTAATTTTCTTTGCAGAGCTTTTTTTTAGAGCAAAAGACCACTAATCAAGACACCCATGTTCTATTTCTACTATGTCTCTGACTCACTGAGGTATGTCTACACTGGGACAAGGTCAAATTAAGATATGCAATTACAGCTACTTTAATTTGTGTATCTGAAGTTCAAGTACCTTTACTCGATTTTTGGTGCTGACCACACCGCAGGAAGTTGAAGGAAGAACACTCTCCCTTCAGCTTCCCTTATTCCTCGTGGAAGCAGGACTACCTGCATCAACCCAAGTGCCCCTCTCAGTTCAAATTAGTGTGTCTCACTAGACCCACTAATTCGAACCTTGAAAGATCAACAGCGGCAGTGTGGATCTTCTCTGTAGTGTAGACATACCCTGAATGACTTTAGACATGTCACTTAACTTCTCTTGGCTTCAATTTACCTTTTCTGTAAAATAGGCCTGATAATGTCAAGCTACTTCACAGAGATCTTAGTGACCTAGCACATGTAATGAATGTATTGTAAACTGTGCTACTGTATAGTTGAATGTATTGATGAAAGACCCGATATAAGTGGCCATGTTATTTTGGTATGTACTCATGGCAGACAAACAAGAAGTTACTGAGATATGATACTGTTACAATTCAGTATTCCTTGAATAAGAACAGTCAGTTGGAGATTTTCTTGTGCAAGGAATATAGAATCGGATTCTATATAGGATGACTAGACATCCTAATACTGGGGGCTTTGTCTTATATATGCAACTATATTCCACTCCCCCAAAAGGCCCAATTTTTTACACTTGCTCTCTAGTCACCCTAACTCAATGTTACATTAAAAAATGTCTGCCGTATAGCTAATGAGTAACTATAACCCATAAGAGGAAAGATTTTCTTCTGTGAATCAAAGACAAGGATGTCATTTTATCAGTAGACTGTAAACATAGTACAAAATATCCACACAGAATCATTTTGCAAAATGCTAGAAAAATGAGACAGTAGCACTTAGTATCTTGATGCAGTTTACAAATGTTGGAGACAACCTAGCAAATTCTTACTTACCTTAGAAATTCATGCCTTCAAATAAATGCTACTGCTTGCCCAAGGACCACTCCTTTTATCTTACCTCTGCTTTTCTAATTTTGCAGCTAAAATCCTTCAATAAGGGACTGATCCTGCAACAAGATCCATGTATGAGAACCCTTGTTTCCATGCAGAACCATATTAGCCTTAGCGGGTTCTGCATGGGCTGTTTTCGTGGATTTAATGGCAAGATTAAGGCTTTAATTATTAAATGTATTATCATTAATTTGAAATTAGTATTAAAGAGTTACAATGTGATCAATTGCAGTTGGAATACTCTTAGTATCCCAACACAGTATGCCTTGCTGTTCCCATAAAGTATGGTACCCTGCATAATATGTACATTATCAAAAGCACTGCAATTATATACTTCAAACATCAGACTGACCGATAAAGGAGTAATAATGAAATAGGAATCACATGTGTCATTTGGGAAATAACGGAAAAGGTAAATTGGACAAAATTTTTCTAACATGTACGGAATATACAGAGCATTTCTGAGCTAGAATGTTTTTCTTCTCCTCCAGCTACATGCCAATAATAAAGCCATTTGACAAAAAATGAAGAGTGTTCTGGTGTCGAGTCTATGTATTAACAATGAACTATCATTTTATATTTCAAAAATACTGTAAATCAGTGATGGCTAACCCAGGATAGTGAGTGGGCCTCATGAGTGGCCTTCCTTCATCTCAGTAGGCCGCAAGATTGTCATAAGTAAGATGGTTCTCTATGTAAGTAGTTTTGCTAATTGTGCTTTTGTACCTAGAACTTGTGGAGTATGCCAGTTGAACCATAGCAGCACTTTGACTGGATGCAGAGGGAGTGCACAGCTCTCACAGTCAATGTTGTGTGCAATCAGCCTGCACCTCAGTTCATATGTGTGTCACTTTAGCAAAACAAAATGAGAAAACAAAATGTCTTGCTGTCCACACATAGAACCCTGATGGTCTTGCATGTGGCCCACACACTGCAGGTTGCCCGCTACTGTTATAAATCCTTATATATTTTTGAGTTTGGCATCCTCAGTTATATAGTTTTCTACAATATGCACTGTATAGAAAGTACACAAAAATACACAGAATAATACATGGCCCTCATTCTCTTCTGATGTACACTAGTACTACATCAGTGTACTAGACTGACTTCTATGGGCTTACCTTAATTTAAACCAGTTTAAGTGAGATGGCCCAGATTCTCTCTCTTGGTACAGGCCCATTTACACAATCAGAGAAGTGCACATGTGCAGAAATATGGCCACAACTAAGAATGAGGGATGGAGGAAACGCTCTGGTAGCACAAAGCCAAGAATCAATCAACTTCTATGTGAACTGCTGGTCCCTCCCCAGAGACGGAGGGAGCATGAACTGGGCTGGATCTCTTCTCTTCTCTTCCATTTCCCAGTTGGCTATGATCTGTTAGGGCAAGATATTTAAAAGTACCTAGCTGTGCTGAAATACCTTTAAAGAGCTCACCATTAGGGTATGCTAACTTATACAAGGGTTAGAGAAACTTGATAGTCAAGATGTTGTAACCAGCTCTCTGACCCACCCATCTGTGACAGGTGGATCTTAAAAAAGCAGATGTTAAAATATCTAAATTTTTATAGACTTTCACATTAGTAAGTTATAACAATTGTCATAGAGAACTGAATCAACATAAGGCCATTATATTAAATGTACTCTGGTTGGAATATAGACCATGTCCACTGAAATAATTCAGTTTATATAAGATTTCTCACATTTAACTGTTCCCTCATTATTACTCACATTACAAGGAAACCATCAGGTGTCTTCACTATTATATTCCAGCTTTCAAAAACATTACTTTAAAGATATTACTTATATGACACAATATGCAGGAATAGAACCATAACAAATAAATGGCATCATCTAATTAGAAGGCCCAAAGGACATACACAAATAAAATGTTAAAGTATAGGTGCTCTGTCACACATATATTTTGGTAATGTCTTGCTTCAAAACATATACTGGGTCTTATCCATCAAATAGCCAATATTACAAAAGACTATATTCTAATCTTCATTGGTATGATGAGGTTCCTATTCTCCAAAGTTTTCACAAGAGCTATCCTACACAGTTTTCTGATCTACATCTTTTAAGTGAGTGTGGTATTCATGGTTTCATTTTAAAAGCTTACTGTAGATGAGGATTTACAAAGATTTGTATTAAATAAGGAGGAATACTTAATACTGAGCAGTCATAGTGAGTCAAAATAGCATGTGCTCTCTTCATTTGGATATTTTTAACAAATTGTAGCTTTACACTGCATTTAACATTATATTATTGCTATATAGTTACATTTTCCATCTATTTATTTTACCAGCACACATTTTTTTGTAAATGTATGTGACTTGTTCAGGAATGGAGCAGGAATTTAAAGACACAAGGCCATACATTTTCTTTAAGCTGTAAGCAGAATTCCCATTTAGGCTAAGGAAATTGTGTGCTTAATTGAGAACAGGAGACCGCTCATCATAATATAA
This sequence comes from Pelochelys cantorii, assembly GCA_032595735.1. Lineage (NCBI taxonomy): Eukaryota > Metazoa > Chordata > Testudines > Trionychidae > Pelochelys > Pelochelys cantorii. The sequence goes on along the minus strand of CM064326.1, from coordinate 300,853,640 downwards.
TAATTATACAATAAAATGCAGATATTAAAAAGGTGACATTAACAATGGAAAATTAACACCATAACTTCTAATGTTTATACTGTGGGCCTTATAAAAAACAAGTATTACATAAGTAACTATTTAGTAATTGACTTCACAATACACTCTATGTGGTGAAACACATTTTCCACAAGCGAGGATTAAGTTCTAAATTCTCCCTCACTCTCTGTCATTTTTCTCTCTGTCATATATAAAAATAATAAAATAATATGCAGCAGTTGGAATTTGTTTATCGGAAGTAGGGGATCCACTGCATGGGATCCAATTAAGAGCTCACTGTTAAGTACAGTAGAGTCTCGATTATCCAACCTAAACAGCACCGGAGGATGGTCGGATAGTGGAAATGTTGGATAATATGGATAATTCTTTTAATTTTATAAATTTGCCCTTTGTAATACCTTGTGGGGTCCAGTTTTAAACCTCCTGTGTCTGCTGCCTTGACCAGCCCTTGTATTTCTCCCCAAATGAGAGTAAGATCTGGGGCTCTGCCTTGCGGCAGGAGTGCAACCCTCACCCTGCACCACTCCACTCCCCCGGCGATGATTTTCCAGAGCTGTGTGTGGCTTGCCTGAGCTGTGACACAGGGCAAGGCGCTCGTTGCTTTCCCCAGAAACAGGAAAAAAGCAACTTTGCCAACGGCGAATTCTTCAGGCACAACAAGACGCTGCAGACCTGCCAACCAGAGCTCCCGCCCAGCCCAGGAAAAAGGTGAAGGGAAAGCAAGGCAATCGTGGTGTCAAGCATCCCTGGAGCCCCTTGCTGTGACGTGACAGGTGGCACATCAGATAAAACGGAATGTCAGATAAGCAAAGGTTGAAAAATCGAGACTCTTCTGTATAGGATTCCTTCTCCAATTTCTGGGGCTCTGTTATTTAATGTGACTTCCCATCAAGTGCCTCTTTTAGTTCTATCTAGGTTTAGAAGAGGAAGACTGAGGTTATCCAGTAACTCTCCTCAACTGCATTCACACATTAAAAGTCCAGTCTTGACCTTCAGATACCCGGCAGTGAGGGGAACTTCAGCTTCTTACTGCCACATGTGTCTACTCCATGTTGCCCAGTCCTAAAGGGCACAGGAATTGGGCCCGCTATGAAAGATGGGCAAAACTCATTCTGCAGTTAGAACCCACACAATTGTATAGAGGTGTGATGGTGGGGAGAGCTCATACAAATAAGCTACCAGCACTTTAGAAAAGCTTTCTGCAGATAGTGCTCCTTTCAAACTGGGCATACGGGTCATAATTGTTACTCCAACACTAAGACAATAATAAATTCTGCAGAGCTCCTGGGAGGGAGCGCAGGAAGGGAAGGAAAGAACTATAATTTATAAGTCACCCTAGATAATCAAACAAACAATAAAAAATAATAAACAGATTGTTGGGTATGGAATAGACTTTCACTCACATACCAGTTGCCTAGGAAAGAGGGGACAGTTTACACCTGTTTCAGAAGTGTCATCTGGAGAGGCTGTTTTTGCATCATGTATCCCATTCACTCTTCCCTCCCCAGATGAGAGTCAGCCAGGGAGGAATCTCCAACTGTTTCTTGGACAAGGAATGCTGCGGAGGCACCACGTCCCCAACATCTCTCCCCAAACTTCAGTTACCACCTATGCTCTGCAGGGAGAAAAAATATGGACTTTGGGTGTCTCTGTTTAAAGAAGAGGATCCTTCTCGGTACTCCATTTGCCTCCTTGTCTGGAGAGTCCAGAAAAAGCTTGACAGATTTGTGGGCTTCATGGCACAGAGGTTCTGTGGATGTTCTTTAGGCTGAGGTTAGTTCTTGTTAATCCTATGCTTCGACTGTTCAGGGAAATGCAGGTGTGTTTTATGTTGCTGCTGCTGCATTGGGGTGTGTCTACGCTGCACCGTAGGGGTCGAAATAAGATATGCAATTTGAGCTACACAAATTGCATATCTTATTTCGAAATAGCTTATTTCGAAATTTGGCACTGTCTAAACAGCACATATTTCAAAATAAATTACTATTCCAAAACATCCCTTACTCCTCATGGAATGAGGTTTATGGGGATGTCGGAATAGTGAGCCTGTTATATTTCAAAATAACGGGCATGCTCAAAAGATGCGGAATAGCTATTTCAAGATGCCTCCAGTATCCCGAAATAGTGCTTCACTGAAGATGTAGCCGTAGAGACTTCTACTGGAAAGCATGATAAACAAATCTGAGACACCAGAATAGATTCCCCATATGGACTCTTTAAGTGGACTAAAAAGTTCTGTGTAACTCAATACAACTAACAGAATTAGAAATAAGGTACATTTTATTTTTATTTTTCTGAAAATGGTGCAATGTCATGGTTATTTTGATAACAGACCCACCACTAGGATTTCATCACTAAAAATTATGTTCCAGAACTTCATAATTTCATACACAATTACAATTGCCAGATTTGTAACTATATGAGCAAATGACCAGTTAGACTTCTGATTAGACTTTAGTGTGTGCCATTACAATTACAAATGTGCACACAAGTTGCATGTATATACTTTTAAACATGGAATTATGGAAAATGAGTCCTAGCTCTGTATGTATGCATTGATGAATGCAGTTATCTATCTAAACAAAGCTGAAGCTAGCTGCACCGCCAGCTGACTGAGGAGCTTTTAAACCACTGTTGCTTTTCTGACTCTCTCAGCTGTCCATGTGTCTTATGTTATTCAATTGATCTACAGTTGCTAGGATCAATGTGGATCTCCAGAGAGGGGGAGAATAATCACCCAAATTTATCAGTCATGTCAGATAAATGTCTACAACTCAGAGTGAACTCTTGTGAGTGGAACTGAAGACAGAAGTAATCTGGAACTCCTTTGAATGTCTCATTGATGTGAAAATATAGTGAAGAAGCTCTAGTATGGTGGTCCAATTGTTCAGTGAATGCAGACTGTTCAAAATACTGAAGTTTCAACCATTAATCTACCGGAACATAGTGAATAGAGGGATAAAGAATGCTGGACTTTAACCACAAAATTACTTGTTTGAGTTAATGCTGGTTTTGTGAACCAGCAGTGGTATGTTAGAACATATTTTGTGTGCACAAATTCCCCATTAAAGTTTTTTGTGGATTTCTTTGCCTATATTAGGCTACAATTTGAAGGTGAATTTCAATTCCAAACCATACAGCTTCTAGTCTTACTTCTGATTCCTTTAAACAACCAAGTTCAAGTGAACCTATGCAATAACCTGAATTTTGACTATAGATTTATTATAAGATTTAATAATGGAAAATAGGATTTGCTGAACTAGACTTTTTTACCTAAAGACTTATGATTTCCAGGAACCCATTCTCATACTAAAAAAGTGGGTACCCATGTCAAACAAAAATTTGCACATATTTCCTCAGTAAGAGAACAGCACTAGCTCCCATTGTTTAATTATGCAGGTAACTTGGGGGAAAACAGGAGGAAAAAGACATGTTAGTTGGAAAATTCTAAGCTTTGTTGTCATATGAAAATAAATTTCTAGATTAATTCATAGTGATAAAGGACATAGTTCAACCTTTGCCACAGCTGACTAAGTAGACCTAATATGTGTGTGGTAAGAGTACATACTTAAGACTTGTGCCTCCACTGATTGCTCATGAGACTGAGGAGAATTCAGCCCTAAGGTTTTACTATGGCAGTAACAGCATCATGTCAAACCAATCTGACAGCTTTCTTTGATAGGATATCAAAC